>JACVVK020000116.1:1467500-1533802 GCA_018292915.2 Batillaria attramentaria | reverse complement strand
GCCGAGAGAGAGAGAGAGAGAGAGAGAGAGAGAGAGAGATGACTATTTTTCAACGGCAGAAATTGTAGCACACGTGCCAGTTTATAATTTGCCGTTGCTAAACTACAAAATGTAAAACGAGAGAGAGACTGAGAGAGAGAGAGAGAGTGCGCGCAATTTATCAGCAAAAAATATCTGGAGATTTCACATGGGCGGTCCAGTCGACATACTCCTAAACAAACCTTGAACTCGAACAGTCTTTCACTCAGCCAGTGATATGCAGAAGAAAACCAAACCATCAATCAAGGCTTCAACGATGTTTTGAATATCCCTATTGCGGGGCCGCCGCAAGAATTTGCATTTGGAAGGTCACGTGTGGCCAGCGCCCGGGCGAGAAACGCGGGTGCGGGTTGATGGAGATTCCGTGTTATCCAAGAGCAGCGGACCACAAGATCAAAAACCAATCAGGACAGACAATAGAGAATGATGTTCTCGAGGCTTCCCCCTTTCTGGATAAAAAAGCCGCAATTTTCCAAGCATACGCGTCTTTAAAGTGAGATTTCTTAAATTTGTCCCTAAGCTCCACAAAAACTTGTTGACTTAACTGACGAGAGATGTATTATCAACTGGCTTGCGAGAATATGTCAAAACGTGGCTCGCTTGCGTGCTGATTTGACAGTGTAGAAAAGTTGATTGTGGCCACGTGGAAGGCTATGATTTGTGTAAACAGTAATGTTTAGCACATTTCCTGCTCTCTTAGCTGGCTGATCACGTCTCTCTCTCTCTCTCTCTCTCTCTCTCTCTGTGCGCCTGCGCCCGCGCTCGGGAAGGCTTGTGTGTGTTTGTAAGGGCAGGGAGGGTCTTTTCGTTTCAATTTTTCATCAATAATATTTAGTTGTTTTATTGTCTTTTTATGTAGTAGTTGTAGTAACGGCAAGTTAGAAAACTGACCTTTGTATTACACCTTCTATCGTTGCCAAATAAAGATTCATTCATTCATTCATTCTCTCTCTCTCTCTCTCTCTCTCTCTCTCTCTCTGAAGACGAGGACGTAACGTCCAAACATGATTTTCTTTTTGAATTGAATAATTATGTTCATGCGTATGCTGGGCCTCAGCAGTAACTTCGATGAATGCGACACTAGAACACTTCATGATTATTTAAAAAAAAACAAAAAAAAACCTCAAAATCAGAAACTGGGCTGTGCAATCAACACGCCAATCAATACAAGAAAAGTGTAAAAATCTAATTACTGGCCCTAAACTACAAACAAAATTATCATCGCACTTAATCTGGATACATTTCGGATCCTGGAGAGCAAGCAAACAAACACACACAAAGGAGTCGAACTGCGCAAAGTACTTCTCAAAATAGCCGCCGCAAGATTTACATTCAAAGATTTACCCTTCTGATACTGCAACACGAAACGAGCATGATTCATTGCTTGCAATGCGTTGGGTTATCTCCGACAACCTTCGTCCTGAGAGCCTGTAAAAGAGGTGCAGTTGACTTTTTGCCCCGGGCTACCTAGTCTCCCCTTCCCCTGCATCCTGTCTCTCCCACCCCACCCACACACCTCCCCCCCCCCTCCTTCCCTTGGTCTGATCCCTTGGTTTAGGAGTGTTGTGATCACAGATATGGTGCTCTGACGGATCGCCTAACAATAACTGTGGCTTTAGGACAGCGTTATACTACTGTCCGCCAGTTTGTGTCGGTGAGAATGAATGTCTACATCGCGTTTGCACGTCGACGATAAAATGCCACTTTGTCCGAGACCAAGAACAAGAGCCTTTATTTTACAACGGTAGAAGCTGTGTCAGTGTGTGTGTGTGTGTGTGTGTGTGCGTGCGTGTGTGTTCGTGTGCTACTGTCGTAATATTACGTATTTACCTATTATGACATGCCAATAAAAGCGACATAAAAGGGACAGATACCACTTAACTTTCACAAAGAACGGCACAGGTCAACAGTAATGTCGCTTTTATTTGCTTAACTTGTAACCACTTCGCAGTCATTACCGTTTCCTTTTCTATTATGACATGTTACATTGTATATGTGGTTGTTGTCTGTTTTTACGCCGCACCTAAACTGCCTCCCCTTGAGGACAATAAAGAATTATTGCATTGCATTGCATTGCATTGCATTGTATTGTATTCTACATGCACATGATTCCCAATTTGAAAAGTTGTCGTTGCTACACTACATGACAAAGGAGAGAAAAGGCAATGATAATAACAGTGCCAAACATCCTTTATTTCTTTCAACGGTGGAAATTTGTGGTCAAAAGGACAGCGTACGACGGTTGCCGTCTCTAAACTACAGAGAAGGTAAGATAAAGAAAGTGACCAAGGAAATACAACTCAGTCTGTCTGGAAAAGGTCGTTTAGTTACCTCCCCATAAGAAATCGCCTTTATGTGTTTTATGGGTAAGGAGGATGAAGGGGAGTGTGTGTGTGTGTGTGTGTGTGTGTGTGTGTGTGTGTGTGTGTGTGTGTGTGTGTGTGTGTGAGGGAGGCAGAGTTTTTTTTTCCCTAAAACAAATGCAGCTTATAAAGTTATTATTCACGTGTTTGTAACTGAACAAGTTCGAGCAACTTTTGCCGTCAATAATAAAGGAAGTCACAGTCGAAAACGACAGCTGGCAAAATGCACATTAAAACAACAACAACAACAACAACAACAACAACAACAACAAAAAGTTCACTTCTGTGTTAAACATACCGGAACATTTGCTGCACGTTGAAATTCTCCAGAAAGATTTAGTCATGCATGATGGCTGTCGAAAAGCACATCAAAAAGTTCAAATTGCGCTCTCTGGAAAAAATGAAACACCGCATCCTTTTCACCAATTTTCTCGTAGCTTGCACGCCATTCAAACTCGATTTTAGATCCTGAGATTTAGTCTTCTGCTTGGCTGGCCTCTACAAACAACGTTCGAATTTAGCGGGGGATAAACTGTTAAATCGGATCTTTTCTTTGACGTTCGTAGTTGTTGTATCCAATCAGCACCCTATTCAGCCGCCTGAACTGAATCTCGCATCATTCAAATTGAGAGATTGTGAAAGGGGCATGCAACCTATTTCACGAGTGACTAGGAATGGAAACGCCAACGAGTTTTGGAGTACGACCTCAAACAGGGGCAAATCGAAAATTGGGGATGCCAGAAGCTGACAAAAAAAACAACTACCATTTGCAAATGAGGAGAGAGAGAGAGAGAGAGAGAGAGAGAGAGAGAGAGAGAGAGAGAGTCAAACTGTGAAAAATCAGAAAGAACCGACAAGACAGAAAATTTGCCAACAACGAAATTTCTGCCTCTGGAGAGAACTGGAACTCTCCAGAAACATCCACTCAGTGTCAGTCCCTGTATACACGCCATTGCCAAAATGTTTCGCGTCGGCAACCATGTAATACTACTTAATGTCAACCGCAATCGCGCGCGCATTGTTGCTTTTCCAGCGGAAAACATCAAACGAAGACATTTAGGCAAAAATGAGCTCTTCGTCAGCGAAAAAACTAATTTCTTAGATGGGCTTGTCACGTTTGAAGCTTGAAGTGGAGTTACCTTTTAGGCTTTCGGATTGTAAGGAAACAGCAGAAAAATCTCTAACAAAGTTCTTTACTTTCAAAGGTTCGACTTTCTTGAGGAGAAATGAAAAAGGAGACAAAATCCGATTAAAGTTTTGTTACATTAAGGTCGTCTACATTTTTCTTTTCCAGGAAAAGCTTTCACATGACTGCGATTTGAAACGTGCTTCAATCAATATGTCACACTTCTTTTCCCCTCTTTTGAGTTGTGTGTGCGTGTGGGTGGGTGAAGAGGTGGGGGGGGGGGGGCAGGGGGGCGGGAGGGGGCGTGGGCGGGGTTGAGGGGGGGGGGGGAAGTGGGACGATGTCACTGTGTCTATAAAAGAACAGAGAGACAATAACAGTAACACACTTTCTTTTCTTTTGTTGTCAACGGTATATGTTCTCACTTAACAGTATATGTTATAACTAATGTCTTGTCTTCGCTACACTACAGACAGCGGTCTCTCACAGACTGTTACTGGGCCGACAAAAGCCTGTAAAACAGTCAAGGCCGAGGGAAAGGCGAAAGTGCTGCTGAGTAAAATAGTTTCGGGCCGTTTGAATTTTCAGTCGCACAACCAGCAGATTTGTAAGAGCTCTACGACTCACCAAGATAGAGTATTTGGAGCGTACATGTGCACGAAAGAGCGAAAGACAAATTGGCCCAGCAAAGATGAAATTAGCCTGTCTAAACCAAAAGCTTGCTAAGTATTTACAGCTTGCGTAGTACTTGTCTTTCCCGAAATCCGAGAACAGGATTTCCTCGGCAAAAACAACCACACAAAGTGATGGAGAATAGCCGAGTGTTGTCGCTTAGCGCTGGTGAAAAATGATGACCTTTTGGGTACTGAGTGTGAAACCCTTGACGAAAAGCTTTTAATGGTGCCAAAAGGTGGTTCCAGCCAATCCTGTAGCCTTAAGTGAAATCGCTCTCCGTGGCGCAGGAAATCAAAGCTCGCAAGAAAGATATCGATTTAAGTCGCGCCTTCGGTTACAAGCGTTGAGTTCAGGAGGAGTAGGACGAGAAAAGAAGTTTCGCGAAATCTCTTTCTGTGTTTTCCTGAATGGTAGATGGTCTGCGCCTCGGTAGGGTTGAAAAATAACACCGAAGACTCAGAAGTCGAAAACCTCAGCAAATTCATCAGTGTTTGGCTGATTTGTGTGACGGTGTTTTGTCTTGCACGGTAGATAACACAAGTGGCTTTCAGACGATGTCTGACTGAACGCTTGAGAAAATTGTTAGTTTGTTGACTGAATGTGTGATAGGTTCTGTCTCACTCCTGGTGAAAAAGGACCCGAAGGACAAATGGACATTCACAGTGTTTGGCTAAAAGTTTGATGACTCTTGAGAAGAAGAACAGCCCGCCAACCCGAAGTGGTGTGAATGGGACAAGAGCGGAGTGTGTGTAAAGATTTGTTTGTTCGTAAATCTGAGAAATCTCTCGAGTCAGAAAGGCCTGAACTGGTTTCTTCGGTGAGGTCATTGTGAAGCGAATCAACCAGCGTACATGGCAACACAAAAACTTGTTGAATGGCGTACATTGAACAATAGCCGACATTTCAAAAACAGATAAATGAATGAGTGAAAAACAAACAAAAGAAACCGTAAACAAATAAATGCCCAAACAAAAATACCAGTTTACAATGCAACGTTGATATGGTATTGTGGCGAATCGAGAGAGAGAGAGAGAGAGGGTGGGTGGGGTGGGTGTTTTGGGGTTTAACGTCCTTTTCCACCACATACGGGTGATATCAAAGACGGGGCAACGATGAAAAAGCCAGCACAAATATTTGGCCCCAGCCGGGATACGAACTCACGACCCGAGCATTAGAAGTCCCGCGCTCTACCATTCGGCCATCCCGGCTCCCCGAGAGAGAGAGAGAGAGAGAGAGAGAGAGAGAGATGAAATGAACCTTTATTTTCCAACGGTGGACGTTTTTGAGTTCAAAAGACGAGAAAAGAAGTTTCGCGAAATCCTTTTCTGTGTTTTCCTGAATGGTAGATAGTCTGTGTCTCGGCAGGGTTGAAAAGTAACAACTGAACCATTATGGCAACTTGCCGTTGCTACAACTACACAGGATAAAATAAAGGTTAAAAACAAAGGACACGCATAACGACAACAACAAACACAAAAATAAAAATAATAAAACATAAATAGCGGTCGACGCGCACGCATTGGCACCCACACACAAACACGTTTGTGGCTGATATTTCAGTAACTAAGCTATTCCCCTAACCATTCACATGTATGATACGGATCTAGGTATATGCAGCAGCTGGGTATAGGTGTTGTACAAAGGTACGGGGAAAAAACAGGATAAGAGATTGATAAGCATCAGACAAGTAAGTCAAGGTTTTTTTCTTGTTGTTTTTTTACAGAGAGAGAGAGAGAGAGAGCCTTCCATCGCGCGTGGCACCGCTTGCTCTTCAAAACACCAGCACATTTTCCGGACCCAGTTTACCAACCCACGTCATTCATCGGAGCTGGAGCTGACTGCAAAACAGAGCGAGTCATCGCCGAGCGCACTCCTTGCCAATCCTGGCACCGGGGAGATTAAGATTAGTTCTGGGCCCCGCGAGCTGGATTTTCATATCTCCGCTGGCTTTGACAGCACTGACCACTGCCTGTCAGGTCTTGCTGGTGCTGTCGAAGTCCAGCCAGTGATACTCGAGAGAGAGATCAGTATGATTAAGTTTTTCGGGATCACCCAGAGCACAGCTTTCCGCTTTGGCCGTACGCAGTGACGTAGTCGAGACTATTATTATTATTGATATCGAAAGAGCAAAATTGCTGTGTAAACACCGCTGTCTTGATGGTAAGCTATCTGAGTATTCTAGATCCATTAAACAATTAACTTTCTTAGAGAAAACTATCGCTATCTCGGTCGTAAGCTATTCGAGTATTCTAGTTTAATGGGAGTTTTTTTTTTTTTAATCATTATACAATTCACTTTCTTTGAGGAAACTTACGATATCGAACACCGCTATCTTTGTCGTAAGCTAGCTGAGTAATTCCTTTTTATCAGTCTATAAGTCAAAGCAAACTTTCTGCGATCACTATTGCATGTATAGGAAGATTCATAAACTTCATCGGATTCGGAAATGTTTGGTCAAGTCTGCCGGGCCGACATGGATCCAGTAAAATTAATACGAAAGTCCTCTTCATGAACATTTTTGCTTCATCCCCCCCCCCCTCCCATTCCTTTTTTCTTTCTGTGTCTCTAGAGTATGACGTATAAACTGGTTATGTTAGAACTGGTTATGACGACACGACGAAGAAAGGGGTCATTAGGGTCCGGGGAAGGGAGGGGGGGGGGGGTATGTCAAGAGCTGAGGGAAATGATGGAAGACAAGCCCATCGGGACGAGGACTAGCTGCTACGTACACCCAAGTCTGGTCAGCGGACCTAAGAGCACTTGCGACCTCAGACAGCTTGCTGTGCAAACTCCGCTGAACCCGGTCGTCTGCGAAATGCTGCGGAGCTCTGACCACTCCACGGGAACGGCCTGACAGGCTGCCGTCTGAGAAGTTAAGCCAGATTAGGTTATGAATTCCATTAACGTTTCCAGGGATTTCCAGGGTTTTATTCGCTACGATAGAAATGACAAACAAGAATTCCCGAGTGCCTGATTGTTTTGGCTGCGTTTTGAGTCGCGTCGAAGACAGTTGGCACTGTAAATCTGGTGCAGAGATTCGGTGACGCGATTTCACAAATGCGCTGCTTTGATAGCAAAACATTGTCGTCGGCACACGCGATTTGCTTTGGATGGCCATATAACAGTTGAGTCAAGCTGAAGCTAGGACTGATGCTACAGTCACATAAAGGATACGGCGATCTTTCGGCGCCCGTAACTACCAAAATTCTGGGGTGTCCGCACGGTTGCGGCGACTGTGGCAAGGCATCCTTGAGGAATTTTACATGCCATACGGGCTTGCGGCAGATTATAACGCGGAGTGGCGGTGTTCTTGGTCGCGTACGTTACACCGAAAAGTTACACCAACATTGCAGGTCTGGCTGTCAGGTGTGTCCCCCCCCTCCCCCCCGTTTTTTTTTTCTTCCCTGAGGTAGGTTGATTTGCGCGCTCTCTCTCTCTCTCTCTCTCTCTCTGTAGTTTAGCGACGGCAATATTGTTATCTGACCGCTGGCCCAAATCTTCAACCGTTGAAATGAAAGATTCTCAAGGTAGTTAAGCAACGGAACAACAAGATTGTAAACTGGACGCTGGCCAAAATCTTCTATCGTTGAAAAATAAAAGCTCTCTCTCTCTCTCTCTCTCTCTCTCTCTCTCTCATTAATCTTGCAGACTGGGGGAACGCTCAGGGCAGGCAAATACTCAAGGGATATTGAAACAAAAAGAGATGGCCCTCCTGTCTGTATGCAAGGATTGCGCCCAGTGTAGAAGACTACATAAGTGTTGTCAAGGCTGTGAAGACGCCACTTGCAATCTCCTTCAAAACGGGAACTTTTTACCAAATAAATTGCCACAGCGTGCGTAGGAAAAAAAAGCGTTCTATATGTCTCTCCGTCCTCTGCTGGTTGCCTGGAGGTTTAAAGGCCCATTTTTTTTTCATATTTTCATGAGCACAGATTGTTCTTAGCTGTTTTGGTGGTGCCTAGCATCACACCACTTAGACGCCTGCACAGTGACAGCATCTCAAAGGCTGGCACCGAACCAACAAACGGGTACACGTGACGCGGATAACACCAGGACTGAGTGAGAGGCTCGCGACACGTTCAACCGCTGAGTAGACGAATCTGAATTTTCGACCGCTCGCGCAGAGTGTAGACAGCACTGTATCGCATTTACAGCTATTCATCATGTTTCCAGCGTACATGCGCACTCACGAGCGAAACTGTGAAAACATAGGTAAGCTTCTTTGAAGCCGAGTAAACATGGGAATAACACGTTTGATGTCCTTTTCTTCCATGTAAGAGTGGTATCACAGACGGGAGACAAGACAGGGGTAGAGTGACCGACCTAAAAAGTGATGGAACAGTGTCTACGAAGTAATCCCCCCCCCCCCTTTTTTATTGAGAAATAGGTTGGAAGAGATCAAATCGCGGCGACACTCTCAGGACGAACCGTATAACGGTCGTTTTGAAACTTAAAAATAATAATAAATAAAACGACCGTGGTCTAGAAGTTCGAATCCCGGCTCAGGCCAGATATTTGTGCTGGTCTTTTTCTTGTTTGCCCCGTCTTTCTTATCAAGCATATGTGGTGGCAAAGGACTCCCATTACACCCACCCACCCACAGGACCGTACTCCAAACAGGCAAAATGGAAGAGTAACTGAAGCTAGCGAGCCGGAAGCAGGTCGGCTGAGAATACGGCCATGACCATTCGTGGACGAATCACACCGTTTGAGAATAAAATCGAATGTATTAAAACCTTTTTTTGGCTACGGAAATTTCACCGTCTTTCTGCGAAAATCGCAGGGAGAGTCCTTTTCCATCAAACACGGACGATAGTAAATACGGGACAACGAGAAAAAAGGCCAGCACAAATATTTGGCCACAGCTGGGATTCGAACTCACGGCCCGAGAATTGAAAATCTAACGCTCTACCATTCGGCTATCTCGGCTCCTGGCAAAGTTCGCGGCTCCATGACAGTTTTGTACGTTTTTAGCATGTTAACGGTATACATATTTTCTGAAGCCCAATTTCAAGAGGTCCTCATCACCACAATTCAAAGGTAGACAACGGTAGAACTTTTTCAAACTTTAGTTCAAACTCTCCCGTCTCGCAAATACAGACTTGAACGCACACAATTTATTCAGGCAGCAGGGTCTGCATATGCACCTCTGGGAACACACACGTCTCTCCTTATACACGTCTCCTGCTTCTGTCTGGCCAGACATGCATTCTGGGTGACACTTGCACGCGGTTCCTTGTTGCCTGTCTTGTGCAACTGCCGTCTCGGTGCCGGAACGTGAGTAGCGTTCACAATGTGTCTGCGGGTGCCTGCTGGTTCTGACAGGTTCCTCCTGCAACGTCACGCGAGTTCTAGACCCAAGGGCGTTCTCTTCAAGGTCGCAGAGTTCTGTTTCATTCACCCTGCCCTCGGCCATCAAGGAAGGGAGGGAGGTCGTTTTTAATTTAACTCGAATCGTCACTCGGCAATTGGAATCGAGTTCTGCTGCACAACTCCTGCCCCATGCCAATCTCTCTCTCCCCCCCCCCCACCCCCCTCTCCTTACCCCCATCGACAAACACACACTACCCCAGGTCTGCCTCCTATCTATCTATCTATCTATCTATCTATCTATCTATCTATCTATCTATCTATCTGTCTGTCTGTCTGTCTGTCTGTCTGTCTGTCTATCTATCTATCTATCAGCCTCTTCAAATATCTATTAGCCAACAAATAACAAATAATCATTAAATATAGGTACCACACGTTTACATAAATATGGACATACTAGTTCATGCATGCGGTAATTGTGTGTGTGTGTGTGTGTGTGTGTGTGTGTGTGTGTGTGTGTGTGTGTGTGTGTGTGTGTGTGAAGTTTCTTGTTCCAGGTTTAAGTATGTTCGATCATTCGGCCTTTTTGGTTTAGTTGTTTGTTCTTCAAAACGGCAAGTTTGAAAATTGGTTGCAAGACCAAAACTTCCACCGTTTTCAAATAAAGTTATTTCAATTTCAATTTCTATCTATCTATCTATCTATCTATCTATCTATCTATCTATCTATCTATCTATCTATCTGTCCTGTTCCTCTTTTGTTGCATGGAAGCCTTATATCTCTGCTGTCTTTTTCCTCGTTGCCCCGTGCTTGATTATTATTCGCATGTTGGAAAATGGAAAAGGACGTTAAACCCTCAAACACCTACCCACCCCTCTTCCTCCTTTCAGTCGGGTTAGAGTATCAACTTTAGGGAGGTTGCATGCACTCGGACCTGTGTGTTACTGGACTCATTTTATCAGCGCATCACTCCATGTGCATTTTGCCTCTATATCAAAACCTCTCCCTAAGAGAAACCTCTCATCTCTCCGTGGGCACACAGTTGGGGTGGAGCCGTGTGCTATATCATCATCATCATCATCATCATCATCATCATCAATGGAAGTTTCCAGGTTAACATAAGTATGGAAACAGAACAGCGTTTTCGTTAACCGCCAGACCTCTGCTTTCCCAAAACACTGCAGGTAACTGATCAATTCCTTCAATTTTAGGGGGAGCCGGGCTGGCCGAATGGTAGAGCGTTGGACTTCTAATGCTCGGGTCGTGAGTTCGTATCCCGGCTGGGGCCAAATATTTATGCTGGCTTTTTCGTCGTTGCCCCGTCTTTGATATCACCCATATTATGTGGTGGAAAAGGACGTTAAAGTCCCCAAACACCCACCCACCCTTCAATTTTAGGCTGTTTAAATTTCCGAGCCTTACTCCCCATGCCGGAATGTTTACCGCCCGGGAATTGCTCCTTTAAGCGTAGACTGTAGCATTTTTGTGCATGGTCACAGGGATTCTCTCTCTCTCTCTCTCTCTCTCTCTCTCTCTCCAACTTTCCATTAATCAATTAGAAACCCAGATTTTTATCCCTACTGCCTGATAGTTTGACACACTCGTGACTGTGACAGATTAGCTAGAAAATGGAAAATTAACCCCTGGAAACAGGCTGGAAAATCCAAGACATCCTAAGCACAAAAAATGAAAATAAAAACTGACCAAAATGGATAGGCATGCATGAAAATTTAGAGGAAAAAAGAGAAGCGTGGCGCAAGCTGTGAGAAAGTAAAATAGTTGTACTTCCTGCTCGTCTAACAATTTTGAGGAGAAAGAAGTGTTTTTTGTGTGCGTTGTTTTGTTTTGTTGTTGTATTTTGGTGGTTTTTTTTTGTTTGTTTGTTTTTTTTTGGTTTTTTCCTTTTCTTTTTGCAGTGTGTGTGTGTGTGTGTGTGTGTGTGTGTGTGTGTGTGTGTGTGTGTGTGTGTGTGTGTGTGTTTTGGCAATTTCACAATCTTTATTTCATCAATTTTTTTCATCATGCTCACCCACCTCCTCCTCCTCATAATCATCAGCATCATTAATTTTTATCAATGGTTAAAAAAAAAACAAAAAAACACTTGGAATACCAGCCCGTTGAAAGCTTTCATTCCCTGGAGACCAAACCGTGCGAACGTCTTCGGTTGAAGCGGCGACTTCTTTTCCCTGAAATTGTCTGAACTGTGATAACTCCTGGAAGATTCATTCTGTTTTATGGCCTGGTGTTTGCACGAAGGAAAACGAAAACAAACCGCTAAAAGCCGAAGAAAACACAACAACAAACACACGCAACGACTCGAAATCGTCTTTCTGGCTAATACGATTGATTATCGCATCCCAGCAGAATCTTGCGAGAACCTCGGCGATTCTGGGAGTTAATTTTCAGAGCTTCACGGCTCTTAAAAAAAAGAGAGAGAGAGAGAGCTCTACTCTTCGATTACTGCCATCGTTTTGAAATATTCATCACATCCTTTCGAGGTGTTCAAGCCAAAAACTGACAAGCAGGCTCTTAAATTAGATTAAGCCCCCGAGGTTGTGCAACGTCTTTAAGTGAGCTCTGTCTGCTCTCATGGGGATGCCATTCGCTTTAAATGAATAGCTGTGTGGGCAAATGATTTCCGCTTTTTTGACTCCGTGGGACAAACGTGTGACGGTGTGTTTTTTTAGATGACTTCTAGCAAGCGTTTAATCTTGGAGCGCAAAGATCTCTTCAATTATTGATCGAGCGCACGGCTTATCTATTATTTAACAACGACGTAGTTTTGAAGTGTGAGGATGTTTAGGGGTGCGGTTTGGACATCGTACATTGTAGGCAGCGTTGTGTTGATCTACGTAGTCGTGTGTGTGTGTGTGTGTGTGTGTGTGTGTGTTGTACTTGGTAAGTCCTTTCTTTCCTTTCCTTTCTTACGACTGACTTTAAATGATTGGCTAAGTATGGGCTTGTTTCCATTGCAATGACGATTAACCGTATCGCGTCACTCGTTTTGATTCTTTGTGATTTATTTATTTTATTTTGATTGATTGATTGATTGATTGATTGATTGATTGTTTGATTTTTTTCTTTCCTTTCGTTTTGTTGTTGTTGTTGTTATTGTTGTTGTTGGTGGTGTTTGTTGTTGTTGTTGTTGTTTTTTAAGTGTTTTTTTTCCCAGTCTAGTCGCATTTTATGTATTTCTTCATTTAATTTAGAAGACATCTAACTCCTTATCGACGCCGAACTAGGTCATGACCCGCGCACAACATCAATAAAACCTCACTTGTATGAGCAGCTTCATATCTCAATTCATCTCAGAAGAACACGTTACTTACTTTTGGCCTAACTCCCCACCCATTCATTAAACTGGACTCAGTCTTGTCGGTCGATTCTGCCAGGAAAGGAAACATTTTGCTGCTGGCAAGTCGCTCTCTCTCTCTCTCTCTCTAAAATACCCCCGCCCCCTATAAGTTTGATCACACCGTCCTTTGAAATGTCAACCCTTCTTCCTCCCCTCCCTCCGCCCCTGCCAGTCCACATCACTCTGTGAAACGGTGTCAGCAAGGTCCGCAGAGTTATCTCCCCGCATTCTCGATCCGGGCATCCCCGCAAATCTCTCAATTTTGAAAGCTTTCACTTCTGTTTGCCCGCTGGAAGTGTGTGTTGACTTTCTTTTATGAACCTAAAATGGAAAGCTCCACGCGACGCAGGAAGGGAAGGAAGTGGAAGGGGGGGGGGGGGATCCGGGAGAGAGGGAGGGGTCGCAATTATTGAAATTGGGTGAGCAGCCAATTGAAGAATCCCCGTGTTGTCGGCAAGATTAAATTATAAAAAACAGAAAGTTGGGAAGAGAGAAATAGAGAGAAAAAAGGGGGTGGGGTGGGGTGGGGTGGGGTAGGGTGGCTGCCGGTCGGTCAAGTTGCCTCAAGCTCAGCAGAACGCTTAACCCTGGATCAATAAGCGTAGACGAGGAATTGCTACTCTGTCGGGTAATTCTAGAGTGTCCTTAATTAAGAAAAAAAGTGGAGGGAAGGACGAATGAAAAGCTCTGAGGCTGTTTCATTCATTTTTTGGGTTCTGGGTGTCATGAGACGTGCTAGCCCGGGTGGCTCAGAGGATGTGTGTTGTCGATATTGTTCCCCAGCGTTAAATCTTGATCGTGGATTGCTGGAAGGTTTAACTGTTTGACGACGGAGCGCAATTTCTGACACACGATTTCCTATTGGAAATCGTGTGTCAGAAATTGCGCTCCGTCGTCAAAGAGTTAACGCAGTTATTTGTGCAATGGACTGTACGTGCTCAGGCAATTCCGGCGAGGGCCGATGTTACATGAATACAGGTAGTTTTTGTATGTAGTGAATTAACTGTCTGTCTGTCTGTCAACTTTCAACCCCTTCGCTTGCTTCCTCTAAGGACAGTCTCTTCAAGTTTTTACCTGATCAAGATTAAGCTTATACACATGTGAGCAGCACAGGCTCAAACAGATTGCTTTGTGTGTGTGTGTGTGTGTGTGTGTGTGTGTGTGTGTGTGTGTGTGTGTACTATGGAGTTGCACTAGCTGAACGGGACACAGCACCAAGCCTGAAGAGCACAAGAAAAGCTTCAAAATGCAAATGGCGTTTGCTTGTTTAAATGTCCTGAAGGCTTTTGAAACTCTACAGTATACGTAGTTACAACTGGGAATCAAAATGAAAATAAAATAATGCCAAGACGGCTGGGACAGACAAATCGAATCAACCGAATGACTCAGTGACTGTCAAAATGACGTTGAGTCTGACCGGTCGAGGCCCGAAGGTGTGAATCCCGCCTAACTTGCATCGATCCTGCGACCTCCATGTTATCTTAGTTTGGCAACACCGGCCCGCTGACCCAGACTTTCATGCGTGGAATTGGAGGATGCGATAGCGACTCAGATATACGAGAAGGAGAACTGGGGGGAAGTCGAGCCGCATTACGTTCGGGTCGCTGGCCAGACGGAAACTTGCGTCCCGGCACCACCGGTTTTTGTGAAATCGCGGTTGGACATCGATGGCCGTGCCTTCGCAATTGTGACCAAGCTTTTCTGGGTCAGCTTTGTAATTAGGACTGCCAAGACGCCCACCACCGAGTGGGGGGGGGGGGGGGGGGCGAATGGTAGAGCGTCGGACTTCCAATGCTCGAGTCGTGAGTTTGAATCCCGGCTGGGGAAAAATTTTTGTGCTGGCTTTTCCATTCTTGCCCCGTCTTTGATATCACCCTTACGTGGTGGAAAAGGACGTTAAACTCCCAAACACTCACTCACCCTCCCGGCCCACCACCGGTCTACCGTCATCTGGAAAGAGGACTCAAGCGCTTACTAAATCCGTGGCACTTTGGCCCTTTTCCTCCAGAAGAAGGTAACAGTGCTATCAAGTTCATCAATCGGTTTCATAACAATCATCTGAATGGTGAGCATCGTCAGTAAATTGTTCTGTCGGTTACCGTCACTTCCGCAGCACTAGCTTCCATCGGTTCCTTAGGCAGACTTGCTGGCAACTGTGGTGGCATATCTTTAACATTATTAACGCATTTCTAAAAGACCTAGTCCTAATTTTCAAGGCTCCCATATGGATGAAATCGTGCGGCGAGTAACAACAAAATCATAATAATTGTTGCTGGTTAAACAACTGAGAATCTCAGTAAATCTTGGTTTATCATTGTTACTTGTCATATTTTGGAATCCAGATGGTGGACGACGGGACAGCTGAATGGAAGACCGTTGGACTTACAAGTTACAATGCTCGGGTCGTGAGTCTGTGCAGCCTGTTTTTTCGTTGGCCCGTCTTTGATATCACCCATACTTGGTGGAAAAGGCCGTTAAACTCCCAAACACTCATTCACTCACCCTGGTGGTAGTCATGAAAATAGTGACTACGGGTAACTCTGCCTTAGAATTGAATTTAAACGCTCGGTATTTGATCTAAACCACTGGATTTTTGGTGTGCCCTTCTGCCGGTTGGATGTCACTTCCGCCCCCCCCCCCCCTCCTTTTTTTTTTTTTTTTTTTTGTAAGAGTCTGCGTATACCCTGTAGGTGCGACGCAGATCCCATACAGTGGCGTTGAATTGTTAGCTACTGTGTGGCTTGAACACACCCTTCACCAAATGGTGTTTCAACAAAGACAGGGAAAACCAGAGATTAAAAAGTCAGTACAGATGTTGGCTCCCACTCCGAGATCGAACTCTCGAATCGAACTCACTGACTGACAGCCCGGAGCCTTGTCCGCATCCTCATCAGTCGGCCCATATTACAGAAGAGAAACACAACCTCGTTTGACTCCGAGGAAGCAGGCGCCGCAACTACAGACAAGCCTCTTGACAATAGCGCGCATACACACCTCCCACGGTGGCATCCGTCGCTACTGTGTCCGGTGCGTTGGAGTTCGATTGACCGCTGCACGTGCGCCCAGTAGTTGGCGAGATGTTAGAAGCGGGTCGCAAGGCCGGTGCTGATCCCTGGCGGCGTCCACAAGTTGTGGTCAGTTCAGTTACAGCTTGGGCGTTTGCACAGAGAGAGAGAGAGAGAGACTGCCCAGTGCGCTTGATGGAATGAGGTTATCCTTCCACTGTTAACTGTGCATTCTGTTGCCATCTTTCATAATAATATGCTAACGTCATTCATTCTCTTACTCTTTATCATTCTCTATGGCTGTAACTCCAGCACCTGTAGCAACGGCAAGTTAGCAAATTGGTCCTTCCTGACGTAAAAACTTCTACAGTTTTTACATAACCAACATTATTTTCACTCTCTTTTCTGCCACTATATTCGAATCCCTGTAGCTCTGTCAATGTCAGTTGCCCATTGTGTATTCATCTGTGGATGGCACCCAGATAACAGGAGCCCGATTCCGACCATCCCCCTGACCGATTGAGTGTCAGATATTGTGATATTTCTGTGATACCCGTGTGTGTGTGTGTGTGTGTGTGTGTGTGTGTGTGTGTGTGTGTGTGTGTGTGTGTGTGTGCGCGCGAGAGAGAGAGAGCTGTGTGTGCGTGCGTGTGTGTGTGTGTGTGTGCGCGCGTGCGTGCGTGCGTGCGTGTGACATGTGATGAAGGAGGGGGAGGGGAGGGTGGTGGTGTAAGTGGTATGTAGATAGTATTGGAATTTGAGTGTATTTAGTTACCGTAATTTCTATTTTAACCACCAGTATTATAAGCTCAGTTTAGTTAGTTGGTAATTAGTGGTGAATCAAATTTTGCATTGTGTCCTTTCTTATCACTTTTAGACTTTTAGTTTGCTTGTCTTATACATCGTGAAGCTGCCTTTAAATATTAACCCTTTATTTTAATAAATTTTACATGCCCCTGAACAAAAAACAAATTTGTTCTTAATGGACACAATAAAGTCGTTTGAACTTGAACTTGAACTTGAACTTGAAGAACAAGCCACTGCACACCAGTACGAGCCACTTCACGCCGCTATGACGCAAGGCATGGGCCTTCCCGATATGCTCAAGACCGCTGCAAATTGCGCAGTAGTGGCTTGACCTGGCTCCTAGTGATCTGAAAGTTTCAAGTAAAATAGCGAGTTTTGCTTGGGTTTTTAAGAGTTGTAGTCACAACGTTTGTTACCAGCTGCCGAGTTTACCGTTTGTGTTGCCTTCTGCTACGGATATCCATTCCGTTTGGTATCCATCTGACAGTGGTACCCAGGCGATTAGCACTTCTATTACCAGTCGGTGAGTTCACCATTCTGTTGCGATCTGTTACATTCAGGTTTTTTTTTTTTTTTTTTTGGTTGTCTGTTTTACAGTCTTACGAACTGTTATGAACAATAATACCTTATATCTAAGCTCCCAGGAACGAAGACTATTACTGACACCTCTATTTACGTCACTGGATAACTTTATCAACATCCAAAGTTTTTTTTCCCCATTAAAGAAATAAACTGTCGTCTTACTTACCACTTTTGCACACGAAAACTTACAATTTAAACAGAACTGACAAGGGGAAGAAAAACAAAAAAACCCAACCCTTTCTGTACATAACTGCGTTTTCACCGATCCTGCAGGCACAAAAATGAAGATGATCCACGTTTGCCTTCTAAGCTAATGTCATCCAAGCGTCCAGAGAATGTTATTTGCTGCCACGAAAATCGTTTTCCGCTTCGTCTGCGGCGACGATTGCTCGAGATGGGACCGTCCAAGCAGCGTAATGGGCCCATAACCAAGCTTCTCCTCCCTGACCCCCAGCCCCTACCCCCCGCCCCCGTCACCCCGACCTCCTCCCTTCAGCCCCTACCTTTGCTCCTCCTTTCTTCATCCCAGACACCCCAGTTCAATAAAATATTCCAATGGGTTTGTATGGGATGCACTTTTCAGGGTCTACCAGTTCTTTGGTTCGAAGACTGGTTTGGTGTGGTGTGCGTGTGTGGCTGGGACGGTCGTTTTTTTTAATTTTATTTTTATTTTGTTTAACTGCTTGGTTTGTTTGTTGGTTGGTTGGTCGAAACATATGTCGCTTCGCGTTTTTCACTTTTATTGATGCTCGTATGGATTGTCTTAAATCTGTTGCGACTGGGGCTGCCGCCGCCTAAAACCTGTCCTTAACTGGGCACAGCGCGCGAAACACACGTGCACACCACAGTCGTTGCGCTCGGTGTGTCTACTAAATACAAAACTAAACACAGCTGTGCTCGGTGACAAACCGATTGAAGATGCACTGTCCGCCACGTTTGCGCGCGGAGTGACGTAGTACAGCCAATCAGAATCTGTTGTGGAAACCACAGTCACAGTTGTGGCTATTTGAAATCCAGGTTGCTGTGATGACTCCACAGCGGCGGAAACCCCCAAAATCACAACTGTGGACAGCACTGTGGCACTCCACAGTGCCCAGTTAAGAGCCGGCTTAACGCTGCCCATGCTAGGACCTGCCCCCCCCCCCCCCCCCCCCATGAAACTGCAGCAAACTGACAACATGTAATCAAACCACCGGCCCCCGTAGTGTAGTGGTTAGCACTTCGGATCATGGACCGGGAGACCCGGGTTCGAATCCCAGACGAGGCAAGCGGGATTTTTCCTACCTAGGTCGCTACCTACCCAGAGCGGGTGTGCTATGGGCCCGATGGGGAGGCTGTTGCCACACAGCCGAGTTTCACCCACTTCACCGGTGCGACTTTGGGGGTACTTCCCTTGGTATGACACGTCTTATGATGTGGATGATTACACGGCCGGCACCGCAGGTGCCGTAGTTCCCGGGCCTGGTTAATGCCGGGATATTTATGACAGGAAGCGTGGAATGCGGCCCTGTCCCGCAGTCCCGCAAACCACATGGACCTCCATAGCATCATCTTACTATCATGCTCATCTCCATCATCATGCATAATAAAAATTGTCCCAGTTTCCGAGTCCTCCGTGGGTTCCACCCAAGACCTGGGAGGAACACCACTGGAGCTGGCAAAAGAGTTGGGGCAAAAAAACAAACAAACAAAAAACAACAAAAAAAAAATACCATGTAATCAAACCTCTCTAGAAAGCTTCATTGAACACACACACACACTTGACATTTTCCGATGATTTGTGTAGATGATATGAAAAGGGGATGGAGAATTCAATTTTGAAGAGTCGTGGGCGATGCGTGGCTCAAACGTTTGATCAAAATGACCCGTCATGAATGACTTAAACAAACAAGCACACAAACAAACAAACAAACAAAAAAGCCAAACAAACAAACAAAACACTTCCTAGGATGATCTAAGCATCAAGTATGTTGATGGATATGTGTGGTAACAGTAATGATTCGCAAGTCAGTGTGAAACTGTGTCTGGTTGTAACTCTGTGTTGTCAGATGGCGTCACTTCCCTGATATAGTGGAAGTTTGTGTAGAACTGTGGGCCAGCTCTGTATTCTGTTTGTCCGCTTAACCAGATGACTATGTGGGGGCCTATCAAAAGTAAACCTGAACATCTGAACCCTTTTTTACTAGTGACAAGACGAGGATACTGAACGACCAATACCAATGTCACGGCGATGAATGACGGGTTCTACACCAGGTCGAGCTTGTGATATGTCATACCGATATTTCCTTGCTACCGGGCTGCTCATCGGGGGTCTCTCTCTTA
The DNA here is from genome assembly GCA_018292915.2 of Batillaria attramentaria. NCBI lineage: Eukaryota > Metazoa > Mollusca > Gastropoda > Batillariidae > Batillaria > Batillaria attramentaria. Next base: position 1,514,218 of record JACVVK020000116.1, on the reverse strand, counting down.
TGGTTATCCGGCTTTCCTCCCACTAAATTCAAACATAGGTTATGTGGATTGACTGGCGCTGCACCGCGGCGTCACGCTTCCTCCGAGGAAAGCAGCCCAAATTTCCCGAAAGGGACAATAAAGAAAATAATAATGATAATAATAATGAAGCAACTTCCACGGCTCGAAGCTATGTGACAAGAGTGCGGCAGGCGCTGTTCCGGCTTCTAGTTGCTGAATGCCAGTTTGTGTGAGGCTGTGAATGGGCGTGTGTCTGACTGTCAGAAGGGCTGCGTTGGTATAGTTCGCCCCCTTGTGTCATTCCCACCTGCTGTAAATGCACTGCGACCGTCTAAACAACATAGCGACTGCACCATTACCACAAGGTAACCCCACTAAATCTGAACCTAACCCTGAACCTAAACCTCACCCTAAACCGAACTAAGCAGGCAAACTCTACTAAATGAGCGTGGCTGAGCTGGTATAGTTCGCCAAATAATAATGATAATAATGACAGTACTATATAACCTATTGGTTGATAACAGTTCTGAGCGCTGAAAAAAAGTATACAGAAATAGGGGGGAGGGGGAGGGGGGATTGCAATGCCATAAGGTCAGGGCGCAACGACATACGCACGCACGCACACACACTCACACGCACACACACACACACACACGATGCAAACCAGAACAGTCAAGTGTTGTTATGAGCAGAAAACAGGTGGTTCTTCAGGTTTTTCTTGAAAGTTTCAAGGGAGGGTGTTTGGTGGAGTCAAAGAAGGGAGCGAATTCCAGGCTGAAGGACCAGTGTGTACGAGAAAGCTCCAGTGCCAACGGTGGAAACTTTAGTGTGGTGAATCTTGAGGGTAAGAGTGTCAGCTGAAGACCGGAGGGAGCGTGACGGTGTGTAGAGTTGGATCAGTTCAGACAATACGGCCCAGGGGTGTGAACTATACTAACTGAACGTTAGTAGGACGATGCCGCTGGACCCCACCAACAAGCTCTGAACGATTTGTGAACCTACAGTTAGAAATGTACGAGCCGGGACGGGCCCCAATATCGTGCCACCAGACAACGCACTTTGTAGATAAAGAAGAAGACAGACAGTCTGCAGAACAAAAACCCTGTGCGGCCTGAAGTGTCACGGCCCTGTACCAAGACCAGATGCTGGAAGCGTGAAGGTTGTGTGTGTGTGTGTGTGTGTGTGTGTGTGTGCATGTGTGTGTGTGTGTGTGTGTGTGTGTGTGTGTGTGTGTGTGTGTGTGTGTGTGTGTGTTTCAGAGTTTAACTCCCCTTTCCACCACGTATCGGTAATATTAAAGACGGAACAACGAGAAAAGGGACAGCACAAATATTTCGCGTCAGCCGGGATTCGAACTCACGACTGGAAACGTGGAATGGAAACGCGGCTGCTGTGGTATGTTGACCTCAACAATGCTTCTGCTTAGTCCTTCGCGCATTCAGACCCATCTTGTACATGTACTAACAGTACCAGACAGCGAGGAAAGAAAAGAAAAGTGTACACCCAGCATGGCGTGTACGTTGTGGCCGACATGTTACCGCCACGCATCGATCGAACGTCAAGAATGGCCCACTCCTTCCTCCGTAATTGAATTCAACTCAACTCACATCGGCCACTCGACGGAAGAATAGAAAAGACTGTGAGAGAAGAATATTCTGTATCGTGCGATCCTCCTAGGGACGATACAAGAATTGACAACAAGCTCGCGCGCAGGAACTAATTTGTAAATAACGTGATCAGTTTGTGGCAGTTAGGGAAGACAAAACGTGACTGAGGTCTGAGTGTTTGGTTCAAGTCGACTGATTAGTGGTAGCGTGCAGGCATGACCAGTTGACTTCTGGTTCAGCCGATGCATGTCAACTGCTTCGTCTTGTCTGACAAGTATTCCTATTGACTTAAGTAAAGGAGGAGCACTTCATTCTGTGAACACAACAGAACATCTTGACTAAAAAGGTGGTGATATCTTGCCAAGAGCATCTTCCTTCTTAGATTACAGGTTAGAGATTAGATCTGAAAAAAGTTTGTGTTTTTGTCAGAGTATCATCACTAATTCTGGGCGTTTAAAATACGAGCGCACGTGCCTTCCTCATCTCTTTGATTTTAGGACGCCATTTTGTAAAACAATAGATAGACACGTCATTTTTTTTTTTTTTTTTTGGTTAAGTGACTTGTGATTTTCAAGATTTAGGGCTTGGATGGTTTGGTGATTCTCTCAAGCAATGCACCTTCAACACCAGATTAATGTCCAATGTCCAATGGTTTGCTGATTTTTTTTTTCAAGCAGTCCACCTGCTATAATTATCAGATGGCTGTTCAATGGTTTGATGATTTTCTCACGGCAACTTGACATTGTGCCATCTACGTCGTGATGGTTCCTTACGGCAGTTAGCTCTGGCACACCCTTGAGGAATAGGGTCACACAGACAATACGACAATGTGCCTGCAAGTTGAAACGATGCATCCATGTCAGGCAATGAGGGCATGACTCTAGTCATGATGTCCCTCTCCTGTAATTGAGGGTCATGGATCCAACCATAGGAAAAAAAATTAACACATTAATATCTCTGTGGTAGCTGGAACAATATTTAAAAGGACACAATGGACGCTGAATAACGCTCCATGAAAAATACACACTTTAAAATACACACAAAAATATACACTTAACCCCTACAAGCTACAGTATGTGCGTGTCTCAGTGGAAAATGTCCAACGCTGACATTGTGAGGTGAGGTTCGCCGTGCGCCATAGGGGATCCCATTCTAACTTCAATCAAGGTCAGCTAGGAAACATCATCGTACAGCTTAGGCACGCTGCTATTTTTCCTATATTAGCCTGACGTTTTTCTGTGCTTAGCCACCACGCAAAAGATGTAGCCACCAAAACGTTTGTTCGGTTGGATCCCTAACCCAGGATGTGACTTTCCCGATCACTCATGGGTTACCCGAACTAAACAGACTCATGCAATATTCAGCGCTGTTGGGTCGGCGTCACGTAACAAGCGAAGCGAGACACACGACGGAGAAAATGGTTTAATGAGCGAGACGACGAGAATATGGGCTACAAAGATAACAATGTAATGAAATGTTAGAGAGTATGAAATGCAGAATCGGAACAAACAAACAAACAAACAAACAAACAAACAAACAAACAAACAAACAAAACATACCGGTCACGTGTAGTTGTAGTGGGCGATTCCACCAGAGACTCGAAGACAGAACTGGGTGCACAAACCACGGTGTGCTTGCAGTTGCTCGTTGACTCCTACACTGAGTTGACATCGGCGGCAGGGAGTCAAAGATGAATTTCTCTGGTGCGTTTACAGGACTCCACTCATGATATCTCGGTGTTTATCCAGTAAGTCCCAGGGTTTTGTCATCTGTCTGGCACCCCTTGTCACACAAAGCTCCTCACACCTGTCCACGGACAAAGAGTTTGCAAACCAAAGCTAAACTGATCAGATCCGTTCGAATTCAGTCGCCTGATGGGTACCGTCTCAATGACACAATTCGTTTGAAATCAGTCGCCTGACGGGGGGCGGTACTGTCCCACTGACACAATCCTATAAAAAAGCGTTGAGCGCAATTGTCAGTGCCATAATGCCGAGTCTGCAACCATTTCATCACAGTTTAGCCACAATCACAACGCTTGAATGCGAATTCGGCCGCGCCAAACAGGCGTTGATTGCGCTCGCTCATGCCGCTCGAAAACTCGATTGATTTTATCAGGCGGAGAGCGATGGCCGCTGTCACCCTAGTCGCCTCTTCGCCAACATTGTGAATCCTGGCATCGAGCGTCGTACGTACAAAAGGGTTGCGGTGCTAAAACTGGCTGGACAGCTCCAAGTCGGATTCTCCCATCCAGAGACCTACGCGAAGAAAGGTTACGGGCAGTGCTAAAAACTGTCTGGACAGCCTAGAGGCATTTTCTCCCCATCCAGCATTGCAGTGGGTGACGGGTCTTCGCCGTTACAATTGTCTTGAATGGTTCTGTGTCAGCTTCTACTGTGCCTACTCGAAGAAACGTTACGGGCAGTGCTAAAAACTGTCTGGACAGCCTAGAGGCATTTTCTCCCTACCCAGCATTGCCTTGGGAGAAGTGTGTCTCGTAGTTAAAATTGTTCAATGGTTCTGACTCATCTTCGACCGTCCAGCTGCATTGGATTTTGATGCTAGACCTGTCTCTACACTCGAGAGCCTGTTTCGTATAAGTTTACTGAGCTGCAGCTTGTGGAGCACTGCTGTTTTCCATCGTACGAAGTAAGTAAAATGTGATGAATCTCCAGAGGAAAATTCAACATTGGCTGTTTCTTCTTTATGTCTCTGCTGCAATCTCTAGCTGCATATGCAGCCTACGCACGAAACTCAGAAGAGATTATTTTCAGTTTCTCAGTGCTCACGGTGCCGGTGGGCCGGACACTCACTTAACGAATCTCCGCTGAGAATTTCCTGGAGACAAGAGCTGATTTTAATTTATGGTTGGCTAGTTGTGTTCTCGCCGATTTTGTTTTGTATAAGTCACAGATAGCCTGCAGATGTTGTTTTCGTGTATTAAGCCAAAGTTTTATGACATCATTCTGCGGGCGTTTAGCCTTGCTGTAGTGGAATGACTCATAGTCTGGCTTCAGCCGGAGGTCCAGAGTAGAGGTCCAGGATAGTCCTTTTTGTACCAGCCCTGTCTGTGGCAAAATTCGGCTACAACGTGATCGTCAGTAACATTTCACACCACCATCTGTTTCTACTTCTGGGCAAGAAAAGTACGCTTGACACACTATGGTATGTCTACAACAGAGACACAAGACAAGTCGTCTCTGCGCTAACTCTGTTTGTGACAGTAAGCGTCCAGCTACAGCTATGACCGTCAGCACCGTTTTACAACGCTGTCTCTGTTAGGCAAGAATAGTACTCTTGGCACACAACAATCATTAGACTGCCAAGTGCTCTGGCACAGAGTAACCTAGCAGCAAAGCGAGTGTTCAGGTCTCGAATAAGACTCCTGTGCAAATGACCCTGGGGTCGCGATGGCCAGCACGGCTAGGGGAAGGATGTCTGACTGATTGGACGTTTTCCTCTGTCGCCGTTCCCTTCGCCCTACTAAGCAATCGACGCCCCCAGACGACGATGGCAGAGTTCAATGCCCTTGATTCCGGTTCCCTCCCTTCCTTTCTGCCTGGGTGTTGTTCTACCGTCTGCTCCTTTTGCTGACAGTGTCAGCGTTGAGAAAATGGCCTAAAGATGTCGATATTTGGGGCAGCAAAATGAACAAACACAGAAAAAATGTTATCTGGTTTTCAGAGATGTTTGAAGTATCGGTTTTTGTTTCTTAAATGTTAAACTTTGAATGCAAACGAAAGCCAAGAAGGCCCTTCAGTGATGGAATCAGCAAGTGTCAGAAAAAATGTAAAAGGAATGTAAGAGATATTTTATCGTGCATTTTCCCAAAGCACTTAACCTGCGACTCTTACAGCTTACAGAAACAAGGTCTCCAAATTACGCACGCTTCTCCTCTCTTTGTTTAAAGTCGTTGTTTTTTTTTTAAATCGTGTCTGAGGTGGCAGTGCTTTGGACATTCAAAGCTCGTGTCGTGAGTTCGAATCGGCGCTGGGAGGCCAAACATTTCTGCTTTTTCTCGTTGCCCCGTCTTTGATATCACCCACACTTGGTGGCAAAAAGACGCTAAAACTCCCCAAAACCCAGCCACCCCTCGAATCCCAGGCTGGGAGTCAAACATACGTGCTGGTTTTTTTCGTTGTCGCCCCGAATTTGATATTTGATATTACATGGAACAGTGTAGAACACCAAAAAAAAGTACGCTAAAGCTTCAAACAACCATATTTTGGCCGTGCATTTAGCCCAAACGAAAGCAGAACTACAGGGCTAAAAAAACGAAGACTTGGTCGACCTTCACAGTCCGTCCACAAAAACCAGACGAACAAACAAGGCGAAAAAAGCCACCCCTTCCTCGCTGTTCTTCCAGAGAAATGAGATCATCTTGCCGTTGTTGTTTCTATCAACACACAGACGTCTTGTGTCAACGGATCGATTGGGCAGCGACACTGCAAGACAAGGTGCCCTTTCTCAGCTGCTCGAAACACGACACTAGGAAATCAGGCGTAATCCGACGTCCTCACGGCAGCAGGGCCCAGGTGGTGATCCCATTTCTGCGTAATTCACAGTAGACGCGAAAGGTGTGTCACAAGAAATGGCCGCTGTTCTAACCATTATTCTTTTTGCTTTGCTTGTGAGAATCCAGAATGTAGAATACAGAATCGATAAAGAGTCAAAGTCATGCAATTATGATGAATTCTTTCTTCTTAAAGTCAGAATCGAGTTACAAGAAATCATGTTAAAACTATCTTGTTGTTTAATATGAAAAGGTATTGTTTCTGTTGTTTAATTTGAACCGGGAGACATATTTTATACAAACAGATTCAGGGGGATTTCCGTCATGGAATAATTATTTCTGATTCGGGAAGGTTCAAGTGTCGCAGTTCAATAAACTGTGTATTGCCGAACATCGCAGACACCTGCCTCACATTCTGATGAAGAAATATCCTGGACAGTTGATTGTCAAGGGTTAAACTTTCTTTTCTGTCACCAAAGGGTGGTATCAAACAAACAGCATCACAAACAGGATCTGGAGAGGAGGTGGGGGGAAACCAAGAAATATCCAGCACGAAGAAGTTTGGAACTTTCAGTCGACATTGGAACAGTTCACCTAAGCATTTAATCTCCAACGCTGTTGTGGCAGCTCGGCTAGATACGTATGTCCCAGGTCTTAAAATAACTGCCTGGAGCGACTTTCACTTATTCGCAGTCAACTTAATTTTGGCTTCAGCACCTGATTGCTGTTTTCGTTTTCGCTGGTGATCAGTCGGGCAACTAACGGTTAATTTACGGCAGTTCCGTTCTTCCGTTCATTTCTCAACATCACAATCAAAACTCTTTTTTGCTTTGATCAACATATGGATATAGTTTATTTTGTAAACAGGATATTTTACTCCAGGTTATTACATGTTATTTCGGTCCAGGATATTACAGAATATGTTTGGTGCAGGATGTTGCAGGATATTTCGGTCCAGGATGTTACAGGATATGTTTGATCCAGGATGTTACAGGATATTTCGGTCCAAGATGTAACAGGATATTTTGGTCCACGTCCAGCTGAAAAATTAACGTGTCTTCAGATAGCTTCGTTCTTACCTTACCGTGCCAGGAATCTCCCACAAACACACACAAAAACCCTGGCTGTCCTCGCACGCTCCAGAACTGATCGCTGTCTACATACAACCGAGCGTGTATAGCTCATTCCTGGCTTGCGGTGAACACAAGTCAGGAATTAGCTTCTATTGTGACAGAGTGCAGACACGGAGCCTCTAGGCCAAGCACGTAGGAAGGACAGAGCCAGAGGGAAGCCTTAGACTGGGGCATCCATCTTTCATCATTCTCCCCTTGACTTATAACCTTTATGGCGGAGTCGGTCGCGATGGCACTAAGGGGACTGACTCTTGTCTCCAGCGCCACACGGACCGGGGATCGGCGTCTGGGCGGAAGGAGCTATCGGGATACAAAACATATGGCATTATTGCTGGTTGATGAAACTGTTTATGTCTCTTTTTTTTTTGCGCGTGTCTGTCGGGGAGACGGGTAGGCTGTGTGTGTGTGTGTGTGTGTGTGTGCGTGTGTGTGTGTGAGACAGACAGACATACAGACAGAAAGGATACTGTACTCACATAAGAAAGAAATTGAGTCATATGAGTTTTTGTCTGTTTACATGTATTTATTTCTGGAATTTTTATTATTTTTTTATTTATTTCTTTATTTATTTACTTATTTATTTTATTTTATTTTTATTTTTTTTATTTTTTTTTTTGGGGGGGGGGGAGGGGGTGTTTTTTTGGTTGTGTTGTTTTGCTTTTAGCATAACTCTATATATTCGGGTGGGTTTTTTTAACTACTTTATTGTTCCCTATCGGAAATTAGGGTTGCTTCCCCCGAGGAAAGTGCGCGTCGCCGCGGTGCAGTGCCACATACCCTACCTTACCTTAAAAAAAAAACAAAAAAAAAAAACGTCTCCAATGGAAAGCATGCTGCTGGTCGATTTGCCGGTGCCAACTACATACCCATTGTGATGTTCACTAGGCTTGACAATTCGAAGCACTTGGAAAGAAACTCACATTGGGTATGGACCCCGAGAGGCTGCTGTAACATCAAAGTTTGATGCGGTCATTTTGCGTTCCTCTTATGTTGCGTCTGTTTACTTTCCCGTGAAGTATTCTGAAGTGAGCTTCATCCTCTGGCCATGATGTCTGTACAGCACAGACGGTCTTTGGTTGGTGAGTGGCGCTGCCCCTCCCCAGGAGCGGGGGAAGGGGGGGGGGGATACGGAGGGTTGAAGGTGGGGTGGTGGTGGTGGGCAAAGTTCTTGAAGTGGAAGATAAAGTATTAAGAGGGAGTGGTAGCTACGGTAGTATATGGTTTTGACAGCCAAGGAATTCTGACCCTGGGTTTTGTTGTTGTTGTTTTTTGCCGCATGATATTCGACACCATAAAATCAAACTGTACCGAAATACAATTACAAGATGCATAGGAAAAACCAATGTAAATAACATGTAACGGGCTAACCAATCACCTACAAACACGGCAGTTTCACAGTTTTTCCACTAGTTGTACTATGATCAAGCACGCTCTTTGGATTCGACAAATACACTACCCTAGCTCTGTTTAACCTTACGGGTTTTCAGCACCAAGAAAACAAATTCCAGCACTATCAATAACGGACCTGCCGCGTTTACGTAAGCTCAAAGACCCAGGGGGAAATATCTGTTTGATGGAGAACGGCCATTCTTTTCCCATTTATCCCTGAGTTTTTACAAACAGAATATCAGTATTATTCGGCCTGTGCCGCGGAAGCGGCGGTTGGCATGAGGTATTGATCGGAAGAGAGGGCATTCTCATTAGGCATTGGGGGGTTTGTGTCTGTCTGTTTCGCCGCGCACTCTGCGGAAAAGGAGCGGTTCAGCTTTTTTTCTGTTTTGGGGGCATATCATATACATGCCACAAACATTTATGGACAACAGATCTACATAGATGGACATATCATATTACTCTAAATATTATGCAGAACAAACATATACAACACACAAGACACAGCACACACACACACACACACACACACACACACACACACACACACACACACACACACACACACACACACACACTGATCCAAATAGCAATCCAAACAGTGATAACAATAATAACAGTGTCATAATTAAAGACGAAAAAAATATCAACAAAGCACACACTTACACCATACACAAACTTTTCCATCTGAGTAATATCTGCACATCACAGACAATCATTATAATCATCAAGGGAAGCAACTTGCTTTGTACTTGGTACAGATGCAGTTCAGTTTTTTTTTTTTAGTAGATCTGCCCAGTGTCCTCAAGTCAGTTCTTCACACTGTTATTCCCGTTCCGCCGAGCACACACATGATTATGGAACACAGTTAGTTAGTGAGTCAGGGCTTTACGCTGAACACACACTGAATATGACGATCACTCTACGTCATTGATCGTCATCGGCAAGATCGTCATTATCTTTTAACCAATCGTAATCCTGCATCTACACACGCCTACCACTTTGATGGGGGGGAGCCGGGATAGCCACGCGGTAGAGCTTTGGGCGTCCAAAGCTCGGGTCGTGGATTCGAACCCCGACTTGGGCCAAATAGTTGTGCTGGCCTTTTTCTCGTTGCCCCGTCCTTGGTATCACCCTTATTTCACGGAAAAGGACGTTAAACCTTGAAACACCCAACCACCCATCGCCCTTTTGAGGCTTGAAATCCGAAATCTGATCTCAGTTCAGTAGGACGTGACCTCTTAAGCTCACTACAACAGAAAGTGACGCCCTGGTCTCAGTATAACAGGAAATGACATCTTGATTTCAGTGCAACAGGGAGAGACGTCCCGATCTCAACACACCATAGATGATATTTAACGCGCGCGATCAGCTCGGATAAATGCTTTCAGATCTAAGGGGCGTATTTCAATGGTAATTGCCCGTTCTTATACGCCCGTTTTAGATCTGAACGCGTTTTTCCTAGTTAAATGCGCTTCTTACCCTAGAAGGTAACGTGCCGATCTCTTACACTAGAGAGTGACGTCCAGATCTCAGCGCGTGAGAAAGTGACGTCATTACTAACTGTGCTTTTATTTTTTTTATAGATTTGAAGCCTCATCTGTACAGGGGTTTCCGGATTAGGGGTTGCCAGTACATGTACTTGATATCACCCACACAGCTCGCTTCGACTGTGACGTCACTACCATCTAGTTTCACCCACAGTTGAGAAAACTGACGAAAACGTGTCATTGATCTCCGGGTCCTTTTCCATGTATTCGACAATATAGCTGCTATAAAATCTGTACAAGTAAACCAGCGATGAACAAACTAGGCTCACGTTTCCAGGGAACTACTTTGCGGTCAAAGCGGACGAGATTGATTGTTGACATGGTGCTTCGGTGACACCCGTGAAAGCAGCTGGTTGTTGTGTGTGTGTAGTGCGGCGGAGAGGTTTCGGTTGCTTATACGAGGCAAACACGCAGCGCACGGATATTTGCGGATCGACCTAGTTACGCGTAGTAATTGCCAACAGTGGCAGAGATTAGACGAGAGTCGAAATCGGCGCGTGCAGTGTGGATATCACCCTCACATGGTGTAAAAGACTCAAAACACCAACCGACCAACCAAACTGTTTGTACACAGAAGATGTCGACGAGGTTCTCAAACATCAACCGACCAACCAAACAGTTTGTACACAGAAGATGTCGACGAGGTTCTCAAACATCAACCGACCAACCGAACAGTTTGTACACAGAAGATGCCGACGAGGTTCTCCCTCCATCCGGAGAATATGCGCTCGGTGGAGTCAAGCGGTATTTGGGACCGCGGAAGGGGCGATTAGTGTTGGGTTTAGCCATACCGAGCACTTGCAACAGGTTCCATTCATCATAAGGCCGTAGTAGCCTCCCTTGGGATGCAGCTCTCCTGGCGGGGAGGAGAGAGGCGTCTCCTGTGGTGTGGGCACAATTGCGGAAAGAACAACTCGCGAAGTCGTGTCGGTGAGAGACTGGTCTCTGAGGGATGGCGAGAGGAGTTTTCTATACAGTGACCTGAATTCCTATTTTCTTCCATGCAATGGCTGATTGAATGTACTGGTGCACTCGCGATAGTTGCTCTGTCTTCCTTTTCTGTGTGGGTGTAGCGTGAAAATATTATTACCGGTAAACAGTTTACTTCTGTGAACGTTTTGGTAACGCGGCTAGATACGCTAAGACAGAGGCAGTTTCCAGTGATGGTTTCTTGGAGAATCTGGCTTGCTATTGTCATAAATGCCGGGACGAAGTGCCATTTTAAATTTCAAACACAATTGCAAAATTTGAAGGTCGAAATTCGGTTGAAAGAACCTGATTCTAAACTGTAACAACAATTCGAAATTTGGGTTGATATTCTTATTGACTTCGGCAATAAAGAGTCCCTGTAAACACTGACTACTCCCTTTGACTCTTCCAATCAGAATCACCCCTATTCACCCCGGCCAATCAAAACGAGCAAACCTTGTTTCCGCGGGTATGTGAGTGAGCGAGGGGACACACTCCATTCATTCATAGTACAGCGTTTCAACACTTCGAGGACAGGATGGCGACAGCAACAGTCTTTTTTCGAGACCCGAATCAGAAGTTCCAGTAGCTGGTGGAGCTTTGGCAGCTAGTCGTTCAGTTCAATATAGGTTTCCATCACGTTTTCTGTAATGTCAATTGGATGAGTGATATAGTGTAGATGTTCTTTTTTCATCGACACCATTAAACTAGTGGCCCTTCCAAATTGTATACCCGTAGATCTACAGCATAGGACAGCATGTACTGCCAGCCTCTGTTACGGGGGTGGGTGTTTAGGAGTTTATCGTCCTTTTCCACTACGTATGGATGATATCAAAGACGGGGCAACGACAAAAGGCCAGCACAAATATTTGGCCCCGCCCGGGATTCGAAAGCCTCTCTTCCAATGTATTTGTAAGAATATTATTTTGATCAGCACAGTTGATGATTGTAACGTCTTTCTGCCAGTTGCAAGGCGAGGATAATCTTCCTAGAAGGATACACAGTTGGGTGGGTGGGTGTTTGGGGGGTGTAACGTCCTTTTTCCCCCACATAGGGTGATACCAAAGACGGGGCAACGATGAAAAAGCCAGCACAAACATTTGGCCCCAGCCGGGATACGAACTCACGACCTGAGCATTAGAAGTCCAACGCTCTTCCATTCGGCCACCCCGGCTGCCGTATACAGTTGGAGAAGAGCCACAAATCCTCACTTGGAGTTTGTTGCCGAAGAATGGGATGTTTCCAGTGAAAGCCAAACGCTGCTGTCAACAACTGCAATCTGCAGAGTTAAGTTCGAGCAACAGAACTTGTGCACTGGGTTGTCCAGGTCCACTTGCCCTGTTCTCGTTAAATCTGTATTTTTTTTCTTTCATTTTATTGTTTCAAACTGCTCTTTGTCTTTTTGGTTGTTGGGTTATTTTTGCCTTTCTTTCGCTTTTGATCTCTTGATTTCTTACGCCCAAGCAGTGTCAGTAATTGTGCACCACAAATGTCCGAAAAAATTACAGTTTCGATGCGTTGAAAGCAAACCCATTTCCACAAAACTAAAAACACCACAACGACACAGACGCGCACAAGATGCGTCCAAACATGATGCTTTTCATTTCAACACATCACTGAATGAAAGGGGTTGCTGAGGTCAAATGCAGTACGCCCGGTCAATGTATTTAAGTAAGTGACTGTCCCTCCCTTTTGATTTCTTTTCTGCCACAACTGTTTGCCGGCTCCGGTGGTGTTTCTTCCTGGAAATGGGTGGAATCCACGGAGGGCTCAGAAGCTGGGGCAATTTTTATTATGCATGATGATGGAGATGAGGATGATGGTAAGATGATGCTATATGGAGGTCCGTGTGGTTTGGGACTGCGGGACAGGGCCGCATTCCACGCTTCCTGTCATAAATATCCCGGCATTAACCAGGCCCGGGAACTACGGCACCTGCGGTGCCTGCCCTTTTGATTTTTAATAGACCGCCTGCAGAACAGAGGTCCGCAAAGACCGCTTACAGAACAGAGGGGTTAAAAGAGGCGGTGGGAGACGATCGAACTACAGCAGCAATGGAGCTGTCTCAAAGACGACGCTTGAGAGACTACAGGCCGAAGGACACAAATACACAGGGCCTCAAAATGCCTATATATTTCCTATTAGCCTCAGGCATCATAGTCGCCCCTAAAATGCTTCAATCTAGATACAATTACTACCGTGAACAGACCATTCACACAGGCTTCACTGGAGTAAAGCACGTCTACTTTCTCTGTAGGCCAGAGAGGCAGTTCACACAAATCCGCTTGCCTCACTTATGTCCCACCTGTGTACAAAAAGTCCCAGCTTCACTGGCAGCCGCACACACACACACACACACACACACACACACAAATTCCATGCACGCACGCACGCAGGCACGCACGCACGTCACACTATTTCTTTCCCTTTAAGGCTAACCACACCGAATGCTAAACGAAGAAAGATGGACACCAATGACACTTCGATCAAGCAAAAAAAAAAAAACACACAAAAAAAACCACACACACACACCAAAACAAAACAAAACAAAAAACAACCCTAAAACTTCTGAGCTGAGTGTCCCCCAAAACCGATTTTTCAACACGCCAACTGCCTGGAAACGTCCGTGCCCACCAATCGTTAAAAAGTTTACACTTTTTGCTCCATTTGGACCCCAGTGGGACTGTGGTTAAGAAGCAGTTACGACACCTCTCTCGCTGTCGTGATCGAGTTCAAATCCCAAGGCGTTCCTCGGGGGCTTTTAATTTGGCCTCGTTCCGCCTCGTGTTTTTCTTTCTTCTTCTTTGTTTTCGAGTTTTGTGGCTGCATTTCTTTGACCTTTTAGAACACCCAAAGGCTTGATTAGATTGGACAGAACCGACCAGCTCGCTTAGAACTGAACCTGTGTGTGTGTATGTCTGATTTAGGACAAACAGGAAAAAGAAATTAAAGGTTTGAGAAGATAAAGGGGCCTTGTTTAATTTGGATTTGCATGAGTTCGAGATGAAGTCCTGTTGCTGTTTGCAAAAAAGTGTTTGTTTGTTTGCCTGTTTGGTTTTTTTTTTAATATTGGTTGGTTTGTTTTTGACAGACAGCAGTCGTGTATGTAAAATGGAACATCGCATTCATTTTAAGATAAGACAAGATAGAAAATATTCTGTGCACATGAAAGTATAGATGTTGAGCCCGAAACTAGAAGTTTTTTTTACATGAGTTCTTTTTCGGTTGCCTTTCTTCATCTCTCCTCTTGTACCCTCCACCATCTCCGCCCTCTTCCCGTCCACTTGTGTCCCTCCCCTCCCCTAAACATTACATGACAAATAAACACAACAAAATCCCATCCGTAACAGCAGAATTCAGGACGGGGCACACCAGCAAAACCCTGTCTGGTCTAGAGAAATATTTTCCCCCCGAAATAGGATTGCGTGCACAGATTATTGGAAACTATTACCCCAACTTTAGGATTCTAATTTGGCCAGACAATCGAACTCCCAAAGGACTTGCACCAGGCTCAAGGTTTAATCAGGCGTGACTTACAGACAAACCGATTTTGACAGCACGTTTATACACAACTGTAACGTCATTTGTATGTCATAAAAAAGTCATTTTCTGACCAGACAGTCGTGTACTCCAGTTCACTTTTGTTGCTGGTCGTCAGGAAAACAAGCATTTCGATTCGTTTGATTTTCTACGGTTGTGCGCACGCTATTGTCAAGGGAAGCAAGCAGTTTTGAGGGGGAAAAGTATTGTCCCTAGTGTGTTCTGTCTACTTGAAAGGAAAAGCACAAACGCTGACTACGACTAAACAGAAGGAACAAGTAATTTGAGAACATGGGTCTGTGGGTGCGTTCGGTGATTATCGGACTTTTGACTCAAGGCTGGAAGGGTGACTGGTTCAATATACGGCGGAATCCATTTTTTTTTCTTTTTGTCAGTGCTTTTACCTTTTTTAAGATAGGGTTTTCGCTTTTTCAGTGGGTAACCAAGGTTTGATGTAGATTTTTTTTTTGGTTGTTGTTGGCTTATTTTTTGTGTTGTTGTTGACATTTTCCTTAATGTATTATCTTCATTGACCGGCCTTTGCCCGAGGATTTAATCTTTTTTTCCTTGAGCTGTTGCAAGGGTCAATAAACGCCTTTGTTGTAGTTTTTTTCCAACAGGTTCCCATAAACATTTTCAAACAGTAAAAAAAAAAAAAAAAAAAAAAAGAACGCCCTGCCAAGGATCAAGAGTCGACGAGAGAGAGAGAGAGAGAGAGAGAGAGAGAGAGAGAGTCTTCTCCTCCTCAATCATCTGCTTCTTTCGCAGCTGGACATCGTATCTGCGCATGGGCCCACGGGATGGCAAAGATCAATTTTGCCACGGGGAGCGACCTAAGGGAGGCCATCAAGGCATCATTGATTTATACTGAGGTGGTACCGCCACCAGCCTAAATTAGCGCAAAAACACGATTCCGCACAAGATACTTTAGCGCAAATTTTGGCCCCTACATTTCAAAAAAAAAAAAAAAAAAAAAAAATTCACCGGTCTGTCCAACAGGTACCACTGTTTCTTTCTACATCGAGTTCAGAATCGAGTACATATCACATGTCTGTCGAAGCTAACTCGATCCAGTCCATTCACGGATTGACATTTCTATTATTTGTTTTGAGAAGTGATGTTGTGATGAAAATGCCCTGGACTTGGTTAATTTTTAGTAACTGTACTTCTAGGCTATGCTGTAGAGCATGTGTGTGCAGTTAGGTATCACTATCAGCCAGGGAGAGCGCTAGCACTAACAGCGATAAGATCGCACACCTGGCGTTCTTGGGTTTTCCCCCAGCTGACTGTACGGTCATTCCGCTCGCGGCCAGCGTTTACTAACGAGAGTAGTGTCCCTTGCTCTCGGGTCAGTAGGTCAAGGCGGTGATTACCTCCCTTGTTTTTACTTTTGGGAAGTTGTTGTTCATGTTGTACATGTAATTCTAGTGTCTAGAATTATAGTAGGCGGCACTACAATGTGACAGAACACGACTTATTTCTTTTATTTTCTTCGTAGAAGCCTGTTTGGTGTTTTTATGCTTATTGTCTACACTATGACGAAGATGACGAAAACTAAGTGTAACACCTTGTGTGCTAGCTGTAAGCGACGCAGATCTGTACCAATAAACTTTGCTGCCTGTCTGTTACATTAAAACAAATAACAAAAAACACTCCGGTACAAGCCGGTACTCCGGCTCCCCCCCCCCCCCCCCAATCTGCTTTGGAAATGTTCAGCCCACCAAATTTGAAAAATAAATGCAATTCTAAATTCAGAAACCTAAATAGCTGAGCTGACCCTTCGCACCACGTGATTGTAATGTGTTTATGTCCAGTGTGTGAGAGAATGCGTGTGATTCACGTGAGCGTGCGTGTTGGGTTCAGTTAGCGGCGCTTGTAGCCGATTCATGAAATTGGGTAAAGCGCCTATACAATACTCATTATTATTATTATTATTGTTATTATTATTATGCAAAGTCAAAAATCGTAACGCCGGCCGCAGAGAAAGAATCGCCAACGTTGCAGCAACAACAAAAAATAGATGCCAGACATCTTACTGACAGTTCTTATTGTAAATACTGTTAATGGAAACGCCATCTTAATGACATGAGGGTGGGGGTGGGGGTGGGTTTCCACCACGTGTGAGTGATATCAAAGACTGGGCAACGCAATAATGGCCAGAACAAATATTTGGCCCCAGCAAGGACTCACGACCCGAGCATTGGGAGTCCAACGCTCTACCATTCGGCTATCCCGGCTACCCCTTAATGGCATGAAATCGCGTTGAAATGATATAAGGCCATTTGGGGAAAACGTTCATGTGCCTGAATCTGATGTGCGCTTAGGTGTTTGTTTGTTTGTTTGTTTTCTTTTCTTCCAGACGACTGTAGACGTATATTACATTTCACAGTCATTCGATGCCATCAACAGACGCCATCGTCTGTAACTCGAAGATCTTTGCTCCCAAAACGAGGTTCGCAGACAAACAGGATAACGACGTCAACGTTGGAAAAGGACGATAACGAACCCACTCTCCTCTGCAACCCATAAGGGCCTCCATCGACGGCGTGCGCCGAAATTGTCAATTCAAGCCCAAGACTGGCAAGAAGATAGACTCACTGGCGATGACGTTGGAGTACCACTACGCCACCCTGACCGGCTAAAACGCATCAGCACTTAACAACCATTAAGGTGGGCTCAGCTTTTCTTGCGGGCCGACAGGAGAGGGTGTGGGTGTGTGGAGACGAGGACATGTCGAAAAAAGTCGATGACTGTACTGTATGGCTCAGTGTGGAGTGTTTCTGCATGTTTCGTCTTCGTGTTGACCCTCTGGTTTATGTCCGTGTGTGTGTGTGTGTGTGTGGTGTTGTGTGTAAGGGCGTGTGTGTGTGGGGGGGGGGGGGGGGGGGCGGGGCGGAGGGAAACAGTAGGAGGGACCTACAGGTGGTCTACACAAGTGACCAGCAGCCACTAAAACTAGTTCCATCCACTTGATATTTGGCTTTGCAGGAGCGCTGTACCCCCCCCCACCCTCTCTCTCAACACACACACACACACACACACACACACACACACACACACACACACACACGTAGTCACCTATGGCTTTTGCTGACCAGGATGACGTACAAAAGTCAAAACTGCGGTTGCAGTAAAGTTAACTTCACACTTCTGAAATTAGATTAAAAAAAACAACAACACACACACATTTGACAAGAAGTCAGACGGTACCATGAAAGCACAAAAACTTGCTCGTGCGTTTGGGGACACGCTAGAGCAACCTGAACGACTCAGAAAAAAAATCAGCCCAACTTTGATCGAAACACACATCACATACGACAAAAACTAAAACTTTGGCTTTGATACTGCTTACTTGTTTTCCTTCATCGGCAGAAATCGACGCTGCATCATCCTGAGTTTATGGGACTGGTGCTTGACTTTTTGTGACGCATATAGTAGGTGACACTGATGGGAACTCCACTTGCTAGACAACGAAGAGAAGATATAATGCAGTGGTCAGCATTCGATCAGTCAATTTGCTTACAGGACACCCTCTGCTTCTTCATCTCTATTTTGTCTCTGTCAGGTTCGAATGGACAGATAAAGGGTTTTTGTGGTTGTTGTCCGGACGGACACATCCATTGTGCCGAATCGACGCAGATCCACCGTAAAACCACGAATAAACATCAAAAATCCACTGGCAAATTCCACTACCGCCAGCACTAATCCACCCTCTTGTTATGTCTCCTCTGGGCAGCTTATCCAAGAGGGGATTTCGTTCCGTCGCCTCCTATTGTAAGTTGACCAAGTGCTTCGTTCATGGGAGCTGAGATTAACGCTGACAAAGATATTTCACTCTTCGGGGTTTGAGGAGTATCCCAGGGCCAATGTCGTTGATTGTCGTCTGACTGTGGGATCTATTTACTGTAGGACTGCTCTCTCTCTCTCTCTCTCTCTCTCTCTCTCTCTCTCTGTGTTCAATGAAGGACGTCTTTCCCGCAAATCCCCGGCCTCTACGGTTTGTTATCCACTACTTCTGGGGCTGATGAACTAAGACTCCTCCTTGAGAAGGAGGAAATCGCCAATAAACAGGGAAACCTTTGGCGTTAGGCGATCGGCCCTTTGCTACGGTGACCGCGACAACTCTGGTTTTCTTCAGAACTAACAAGAAACTAATAATGCATATTTATACACCTGCATCTACCTCCGTTTAAAAATTGTGCCCAAGGGCAATAACGCCCACCGCTAGAACAGAGTTACAGGTGGTTTTTTTAAACAGTGTTTCCGAGTGAAGATGTCACGAAACCAGAGGCTGGAGCGAAATGTTTGTGCTGGCCTTTTTCTCGCTGCCCTGTCTTTGATATCACCCAAATGGGAGGAAACGGACGTTAAACCTTCAAGCACCCATCCACCCACCCTCCAAACCATCTGCTTCCAGGTAATAATAATAATAAATGATAATGAATTTCATTTATATAGCGCACTTCTCAGACACAGTGACTCATTGCGCTAACACATGACACTCATACACACTCATACCATACACTACAACGGCCCCGTCGTCTGGCCATGTTAGCAACAGCTATAATTACGTCCGAAGGTAAGTAACTCTTAAAAAATTCTCCGGTAGCTCAGCTGGTGTGACTCCGGGCACTGCATGGTGCTTGGGGGTGGCTGCGTAACCCATCACTCTACACTCCTACGTCAACCAGAGTCCGAAAAAAGAAACTGCGAGTACTTTTGAACGAGCATCCCGTTCCATTCGTCTCTTTCGTTAGTTGTTAATGTAGCTACTACCACCGACGCAAAACGAGAATAGCATTGAGAAAAGTGGACCAAATCGGCCAAAATTTTGACGATTCCACTGAAAAGACCCTAATGAGCACAGTGCTGTAACGCATCCGGGAGCGTGTTAAGGAGGCGGGGAAACTGGTCCTGTATCAACCTGTGCTTTACGTGGTGTAGAGGAATAGCAGTAAAGAGACATTTGTGATTGGCTTCCCGCAATTGGGGGACAAAATTCGCACAACGAATTTGAGAAAATTGAAACGAACTGGTGATAGGTCAAGTTTAGCTACTTTAAGATTTTGTTTTTTCATATTAGAGTCCTTGAACAACTAATACAACTTCTGTAAAAGTTACAAGGCTGGATGTTGCTTATAAACAAGCATGTAATACAACGACGCCATATTGGCATGGTTTCCACGTAACACTTTACCAGCCATTTTCTCAAAATGGCCGCTTTTCAAGAGCAAATTTTCAACCTACATCTCATGCCTGCACGAAGCTACAGAAATAATTCTTATACTAAAAAGCTGATTTTAAATAATAATAATAATAATAATGAGTATTGTATAGGCGCTTTACCCAATTTCATGAATCGGCTCAAAGCGCCGCGAATTGAACCCAGCACGCACGCTTACGTGAATCACACGCATTCTCTCACACACTGGACATAAACACAGTACAATCACGTGGTGCGAAGGGTCAGGTCAGCTATTTAGGTTTCGGGAATTAGAATTGCATTTATTTTTCAAATTTGGTGTTCTGAACATTTGGTACCCCAAAAAGTCCATTTGCTTCCCTTTTATACGAGCCCATCACATTTAGTGCTGAGCATTAGCGAGAGAAAATGCTGCTAATTGGACTGATCGAAGCAATTCAATATCAAAATGTCACTGGCCCTTTCAGACTGTAGAAGGGTTGTACGCACTCGTATTCCCAAAATTATTTTCTTCAGATTTCGTTTTGGGCACGCATGTAAAAGCCGGGGTTAGGGAGTTTAGCCCCGGGTTAGAGTCTAACCTCGAACTAAACTAGCTCTAGGGTAAAATTTTCTGCTGTTTTTGGTTTTAAATCGGAAAGTGGGTTCATTCCAGCAAGGTGCCTGTGCCGTTATAGGAGGATTTTTCTCTTTCTTTCTTCCCTTCCTTTTTTTATTATTTAATTTTGTTTTGGGGTTTCTTTTTTCCTAGTCTGGGTTAGGCCCATAGCCATGGGTTAAATTAACCTCGAGTTTTACGTACGGGCCCAGGTTGTGCACCTGGCTTCAGAGATCCTTATTCCAACCGCATTTTCGTGACTGTGACAAATTATGCGAAGCCTCCATCTAGCGCAAGAAATGGGTCATCGCCCTGTGTTTTTTTTCTTTTTATTGGTCCCACGAGTCATCAAACTGTGACATTGAAGAACGTTTCCTGTCTCGTTTGCGGGAGAGAAGTCTCATTATTCACCCGTCTTATCTGTAGGAGACGAGCAAAGCATAGGCTCATTATGGTGAGCCACTCGGCTGGGACATTTTGAAATTTACTGAAACGGGATCGGCCCTATTCTTATCCCAAGTGAGAAATAAAACATGGTCGAAGACACACGCGGAAGATTCACTTACCGGGATTTTTGAAAACGTACGAGACGGATTCCAATCCAATTTACACAAGAAGCGGGGAAATTAAGGCAGGCAGAAGTGTATAATTGGCAAACTGGAGTAAAACGTCCCTTTAAGAAAGAGAAGAAAAAAAATTACAAACAATCAACAACAACAACAACAACACAACAACAAAACAAAGCCACACAGACTGCAGAGCTGATCGAGGCGCTGAAAGAGGCAGTGGCCAACACTCGTACCTAGGGTAAACGGACAAGGCAGGGCCCATGTGAACCGAACCAGCATCGGAACTGCCTCAAAGACGACGCTGGGGATATAACCGAGAGATGGGGTGTTGCGCGTGTGGTGGAGATACTATTTTGAACTGGATTCAATCAAAACACTTTGTTCATCCTGTGGGGCAATTATCGATGCATAAACGAGTGAAAATAAAACAAAAACAAACAAAACAGAAATAACATAACATTAACAGTGGTTTAGGCATTCGCCCCTCTCCATCCCGAACTAAAGTACCCAGTCTTGGACATAAAAGAGAGTCATCTCATTTAAACCAGATAGATATATCTATTTACATCTTGTTTAAAGAACACCTTTTTTTCATAACCTGGCGTAGATTTAAATTAAGACCTTGCTCGGCCACGAATTAGTATTTGTTGCTTGCGCGTTGTTGAGCCCTTAAAAAAAAAAAAACCTCACTCACTCACTAATGTACCCTCATGTAAAAATAGCTGAAAAGTCTAAGTAAACCAATACATTTAAGAAAGCCGACGTTAAGATCGAATATTAATTTTATGACAACGTTTTTTTTTTTTTTTTTCTTTCGGGGGGGGGGGGGAGACACAACACTGGCGTTATCTGACTCAGGCAACGTCACAGGAGAAAGAAAAAGAAATCCTCGCGCATAGATTCAATAATGATATAAATCAAGTTATAAAAACCCCTCTCTACAACAGAATGTTGTTACTCACAAATGAAAAAGCGCAAAGATTCTAAATAAAAGTGCCGGGCAAACGCAGACAGGAAGGAATTTTCAGTTGTAGAAAAACGTCATATAGTGCGGAGGCTCCTTCAAAGCCATCATACCTCGTGCCATTGTAAGTTCAAAGGTGTATCTCAATAACACACACACACACACACACACACACACACACACACACACACACACACACACACACACACACACACACACACACGCGGCCAAACTTTTGAAGTTTAATCTGTACAGACTTTTTGCTGATGCCTGGAAACGAATGCGTACAGTTGAGTGGTTTACTGGGGGCGTTCGGTCGGGGACACTTCGACCAATCCCCTTTCGACCAGTTGTCAGTCTCGCCCTGTTTCTTCTCCTAACGCACTGATTTATTTTCTAGACCAACGAAACGGGTGCCCGTGCCGGGGGAAACGTTCAGTGTGTCTGAACCAGCTGTGCAGGTCAAGAACCCCGTGCAGTGTAAAACGAGAAACGTATAATATAGAGAACCTGTATTAGTGAAATAAAGCTCTCTGTCTCTCTCTCTCTCTCTCTCTCTCTCTCTCTCTCTCCTCTCTCTCTCTCTCTTTCGGTCAGCCTCATCGTTTAAAAGCAGCTTCTTCAAATATCTGTTAGCCAACAAATAAGAAATAATCATAAAAATAGGTACCACACGTTTACATAAATATGGACATACTAGTTCATGCATGTGATAAGTGGTGTGTGTGTGTGTGTGGTGTGTGTGGTTGTGTGTGTGTGTGTGTGTGTGTGTGTGTGTGTGTGTGTGTGTGTTTAAAGTTTCTTGTTCCAGGTTTATTTGGCTTTTTTGTTTAGTTGTTTGTTCTTCAAAACGGCAAGTTTGAAAATTGGTTGCAAGACCAAAACTTCCACCGTTTTCAAATAAAGTTATTTCAATTTCAAATTCTCTCTCTCTCTCTCTCTCTCTCTCTCTCTCTCTCTCACTCTGTGGTGGAAAAGGACGTTAAACTCCTAAACACCCACCCACCCTCTCTCTGTGCCGGTGCGTGCTGATAATCACTTAAATTGAAATGTCATCTTTTTGTCGACGTTTACCCTACATCATGTGCGTATGGTCAGTCTTGTATCATAAGCTGCCTGACCGTACGCTTTTGCGTATATCCGCTCTACCTTTTTTTTTTGTTTTACGTGTTTTGCATTGATACCGCAGCACCTTGTATGTGTGCATGTCTGTGAACGTACATAGAAATATACTAGATAGACTCACACTCAGACCATTTACTGTGTAGGCATTATTGCCCTTTACAAATGGTCAATGAGGAGGGGGAGGCCGGGGGGGGGGGGGGGGATTACTGACACGAAATTATGCGAAGAAGATTAAGTCACAGAAAGTTCATTTAGATTTCGATATCAGAGTTCGTGAAAAAGAAAAACTCCACAATAATCATGTTCGCGAAAAACACGTATCCGGATGACTGAGACAACACGACGGGAGTCTAACTGACAGTTGCACGTGTGGTACAGAATTCTTCTGGATTTTTTATAACGGTCAGCCGAGGAAGTATCTCAAAGCACCCGTGATAGTATACATAATGGTCAGTCCTTATTTACACACAAAGATATATAGCTTGTGTGTGTGTGGGGGGGGGGGGGGACTGTCTGTGTCTCTCCTGTGTAAGTTGTTTTCTCACACAGGCGGTCGAGCACCCAGTTAATCATGTCTCCTGCCGATTCTGGCAGCAGACAGATCAAATTACTCGCTCGGAATAACATTCATGTTCCTCCAGCTGACGCCGGCAACTTGGCTCAATTTCTCCCCCCTGCACTGTAGTGGGATACGTAGAGAGGGAGATGAAACGGCTTTTTGCGAGCATGTTTGGTGCCTTGCATTGCACTCCAGCTTTTAAACCCTATTTCACGTGCAGTTCCTGCCCAGACTATGGATTCTTTAAATGAGTATGTGCTCAGGAAATGACGTTAAATGTCTCCGCGGATTGGACCAGTCAGGGACGTGCGGAGGCGAAAGTGAATGAGTGACTAGGTCTTGCGGTACGTGAGTGCGAGGGTAAAGGGTGTTGGATACTTGTTTTGGGCGTTTCAGGTCGCTGTCCTTTGGCCACCTGGCGGACGACTTCAGAGACGCGCCGAGGAAGCAAACGTCAGCACACATTTTGGCCCCAGTCGGAAAATGCCATGACACAATATTTTAGACCCCGAGTGTTAGTCCAGTGCTCTACCATCTCAGGAAATCCCGGCAGCCAAGGATACGTGACAAACTAAGAAACAAAGACAAAACCAGGTATTGCCAAAATTCAGAGAAATTCCGACAGCCGATTGGCCTGTAAATAGTAAAATTGTGCTCGAAACCTCTGCTATCACACAATCCATGACGCCTAGGCCCGTGACGCAAGTAACGTAGAATATCACTGACAGTTGTCGTCCAGCCAATATCACCAAATGCAAGAAGGTGTACTGTTTGAGTCAGCTGCAAGACACAAAATGCCCACTAGTCTGAGACTTAGTTGAAATGTCAAACTGATCAGGCCGGGACTATCATCAACGTTTAGTCCCTAAATCACCGTGAATTCTAGGGGCGCTACTCGTGAGCGACCTGGTGGGGTCATTTTTTGTCTGTCTTATTTTACTGTTTTATATTATACGTTGTTTTTTTTGTTTTTTTGTTGTTGTTGTTTTTTTTTTGGGGGGGGGGGGGGGGGTGGGGCTTTTTTATGGAACCCTTCCTTCAGGTAGACGACTGCGCGCACCGAAGTGCCGCACAAAAAGATATCAGCTTAGCTTTATGCCATCAACTGTCAGCATCCTCAATTCTAAATAGAAAATCCTAGGGTGCCATGCCTATGGCTGTGAAGTGATGCGTGTCATGCGTGTGTGTGTGTGTGTGTGTGTGTGTGTGTGTGTGTGTGTGGTGTGTTGAAAACTTAGATGTGATGGCACTGATGTGATATTTAAGAAATATTTTAAGGTGTACATTTGTAGGATTGAATGTGTTATATCTAATTTTATACTCTTGTATGGTTTGATTAGCGATTATTTTGTTTGAGTGATTTTAATGTACTGTCTGTCTTTTTATGATTACCACAACCTAATTTCCCCTAAGGGGATAATAAATATTTATTGAACTGAATTGAATTCAATTGAATTGAACTCGCCTTAGTCTTCGTTGATGCATCTCTTACTAATAATTTAGTCTCAGCTTAGTCCAGCTTATTTCCGACTTGCGTCCTAACACTCTCCATATTTTTGGCCCCAGACGACTGAAAGGACTCGTGTTCCATGTCAATATACGTGACGTCATTTGTTTCGTCATCTGACATGAAACTCTCGATCGAGTCAGTTAATTTGACATCATCATCAAATGGCTCGTTGTCTTCAAGCTCTTTCCAATTTCGACGTCAGATTTAGCCTATTCTGGCTTGTATTGTAACTTCAACCATTTCAAACCATTACATAGTTACTGATTCATAGATTGTGTACGTGTTTGGGTAATTTTTTTTTCGTATCTTTTTGTCTTTGAATGAAATGATCGAGGAAGGCCAGATGCGTCAGATGACCTCGCCCTTTCGGTAAACAGCCTTCGCCTTTTGTGGATGTGCCTCTGTCACTGAGTTCTGACAGGCTGCAAGCGAGCTGCCACTAAAATAGTCTACATCTAGAGTCGATCATGGCTACCGAACAAGATCGGTTCGCAATTCGAAAAAAGCCCTTTGCAAAACAAACGTTATGGCAAAGAAAGTCCAAGATATCAAGATTTATGGAAGAATCTTGAAAATTGTTCTTGACCTCAACCTGCGTCTCGCTGAGTAACAATTTTCTCGATTATTTCATAAATCTTGATAATTATTGTGGACTTTCTTTTCGATAACTAATAATAACCAACGAACAAACCAGTCAAAGAAACAAGCCAAAAACAAACCATGATATATAATAATTATCCCCAACCTAGGAAACGCACGCACTTAGGTAGATAAGAAAATTTCACATTTGACCTGAAAAAAAATCTAAATTATCTATCAAAATTATTTTTTAATCCCCCACGTTTATAATGATGATTATTATTGCCCTAAAGGGATACATGTTTTATTAGGTCAGTATTTTAAAATTTGATTTGATTTTTACGTTTTTAAGTGGTAAAGAAGCGACCAGTCTGGTATTCATTATAGCGCGTTTAGCTAATATAACGGGCGTTTAACAATTTTCATATCTTGTTCTTATAAGCGCCCATTTAGAGTTAAACGCGATTATCCTGGCTAAACGCGCTTCATGAATACAAGACCAGATGATTTTGTCGGGTGGTTGTGTGTGTGTGTGTGTGTGTGTGTGTGTGTGTGTGTGTGTGTGTGTGTGTGTGTGTGTGTGTGTGTGTGTGTGTCAACAACTCTTTCGCATCTGGAGGCTGTGTCTCGGAAAACTGTCGCTCTTTTGTGATGAAGACAGGAATCTCGCGCCCTCGTGACATCCTTCTCTCTGTCACCCGCCCCGCCCTACATCCTTTTCAGGCACGGTGGCGACACCAAGGGGAAATAATTTGACGCTGCCTATTACTCCTGAGCGCAGACAGAGTTAATCAAGGGAGATAATTGCATCCGGAAAAGCAAGGGGACGCTGATGACAATCGATGCAAACAGAGTTATCCCACGGGATCATCCAGCCAAAGATACTGTGTCTCCAGAGCGCCGCGGAGGTTTTAAAGTAGTTGGGCTGGAAGAGAATAAAAAGTATGGGGTGTCTTTGAAAAAAGAAAAAAAAGAAAAGAAAGTCCTCGCCAAACCAGTTGCAAAGCCGACCTTACATTGTATGCATGTGCACAGAAAGTTCTGAGTCTGAAGGTCTGCGAATGCGTGAATGGCACATGATGTGTTGATGTATGCCTCAATCATACAAATACTACTACTACTACTACTACTACTACTACTACTACTAAGCGCATTAATACTACTACTACTACTACTACTAAGCGCATTAATATAGCTAATTGCTCGGGTAGTGAGTTCGATTTGTTGTGCTGGCTTTTTCATCGTTGGCCCCGTCTTTGATATCACCCTATGTGTGGTGGAAAAGGACGTTAAAACCCCCAAACACCACCCACCCACCCGCCCGCATTAATATAGGCGCTTATATCCCCAAATATTTGGGCCAAAATGCAATGGAGCTAAACCCAACACACACGATCACGTGAATCACACGCATTCTCTCACACACTGGACACGAAAACATTACAATCGCGTGGTGCCGAAGGGGCCAGCTCAGCAGTTTAAGTTTCGGAATGTTTAGAATTGCATTTATTTTTTTTAATTTTGTGGGCTGAACATTTCCAAAGCAGAGGGGGAGGAAGCCGGAGTTACCCGGAGAGAACCCCCGACGGTCGGCCCGAATGAACGGTGCCACATACGAGAAAGAAAATTTTCTTATCGCCCCGAGTGGGAACGCCGAACCTGATCTCTCGCATCGGTGACTAAGTCTTAACCACTAGATCACCGGACCGCCCAAAGACATGGACCATCTACTGTACAAATTTGTTGCCATTTCGGTGTGCGAAATTTTTTAGGGGTTACAATGCTCAGTTTTTCTGAGACTTCTGTACATCAAATCAATCAAACCCCCCCAAAAAAAAAATCAGAGCAAATCAAACCAAAGCAAACCAAAGCAAACCAAACCAAACTCTCTCTCTCTCTCTCTCTCTCTCTCTCTCTCTCTCTCACACACACACACACACACACACACACACACACACACACACACACACACACACACACACACACACACACACACACACTCGTTCATTCGTTTCTCCACTCATCCTCTCTGCGTTTTAGCCAGCGACTTCACGAAATCGTTGTGAGCTGCAGGCACATCGTTTTTCCCCGAGGGGGGATCATGTGACTGGTGGTGATGGGCCCGAGGGTCACAGAGTCAAATCGTTTGTTTCACGTCACTGCCCACCACACTTTCGAATCGATGTACCTCTTGGTTGAAAACTGATGGGTCCCCCAGATCCTGTACTCTTGGCGAGGACCACTACGAGAGAGAGAGAGAGAGAGATGGCGGTCGTTTGGAAGTGAATTACTCTATGCTGGTGCAACCAGCGGGCTGTACTTCCAAGCGTATGCCAAGGGTTACGCACCTTGTGGCTGGAAGTGCACTGAGTCAATGCAGTTTGAGACTAGAGGTGTCCAGGAATTAAACGAGCCGGGGCTGTGCATATGGCGTATAACACTGATCTACTGCAACGCCTTTGTGAGCGATTGACCAAGGTATACTAACTACAGTTACTGTTCATGTCCGCGTTTGTTTTTTCTTTGTTTTTGCTTCTTTTCTTTTTTTTTTGGTTTAGTTTCTTTAATCGTCATGCATGGTCCACTTATTACCTGACAATACCAGAGCTAAACTTTCGTATTTGTTTTCTCAATCTCTTCTTCATCTCTCCTTCCTTTCTACAATCAGCATGAGCAAGCTTACTTCATATAAACTTTTGTAACGCTTTACAAATGTCTAAGCATCATCATGATCGTCGTCGTCACGCCTGCAGGAGTACACAGTGCAGCAGATGACGCTAGAACAAGTGTTTCATCTACAAAATACATACATAATACAAAATAAACACAACAAAAATAAAAATAAAAGACAAAAATACAAAAACAACAAAACAAAAACAAAAAACAATCGCCCCAAGAAAAACACAAAACCTAACAAAAGTCCCATACCATTACGTCGCTTCCATATCGCCGGCGTCCCATGATGCTTCTCCCTCGTGTTCATCAACCTGTAGGAAAATCCATTTTGCAGTCGGGAATACGACAGCTAACATGGAGGGCGACAGAGCTTGGGACTGGAACGCCTAATCAGATATCTATACGGGGAAAAGCCGGCGAGAGAGCACGATACGCAGAACCCCAGTAATAGTGAGCCATGAGTGACAGACCTGACATTCATGTTGGCTTCGTTACTGGGGATGCACGGAGGAAAAGCCACACGTTTAACGTGAAAATGGCTGCTGCATGTCTTAAGAGGATGTGATGGTTGTCTGAGAGATATCCGTGGCAACTTTAATGAACCTGTTTCAGTCTAACCTGCCATTCAACCAGAGACATATCTAACCTGAAGTTCGAAGTAACTTGAGTCAGTATGATCATAGTAAGAGGCTGGGTTGCTGAATTCCACAGCCAACCTGTTTCACACACACACACACACACACACACACACACACACACACACACACACACACACACACACACACACACACACACACACAAGAGAGAGAGAGAGAGAACGAACGAACGAACGAACGAACGAAACTTTATTTTACAAGGATAAAAGATTAGGTACGCAGACCTGTCTTACATCTTGTCCTTGCTAGGCTACTGATATATATACAAAGTAAGCAAAGTAAGCTCTAACTAGGTAGAGCATACACATACACACACACACACACACACACACACACACATACACACACACACACACACACACACACACACACACACACACACACACACACACACACACACACGACCATGCTACTACATACATAAATCAAGCAATACTAAGAAGAAAAAAAAAAAAAAAGGGGGGGGGGGACAAAGGATGTGATAGGTGAGCAATGCAAACAAATCTTGAGGCGATGTTTTTACAGTTTTAAAACCAAAACAAACAAACAAACCAACAAAAAAAAACCACGCGTGATGTGAATAAGTATTGGGATTTTTTGTTGTTGCCCGAAATACAAAATCCTACAGAGTACATGTATTGTCAAGCCCATTGCGAGCTGTCCACCAGATGTTTTATTAGTTTGTTCTTGAATAATCCAAGCGAGGGTGCTGATTTGATGTCTTTTGGAAGTGTATTCCATGCGTGTGCCCCTGAGTAAGAGAGGGAGGTTTTGAAAATATCTATACGAGGCTTCGGCACCACGAAATCGTTTCTCAGTGTTCGGTACGGCACTTGAGAGTGCTTGAATAGACTAGCGAGATATGCGGGGGTTTTTGACAGTTTTATTTTTTGCATCAGTATCTCAGAGAGAGAGAGAGAGAGATTGAAACAAACAAAAATTTTAAAACCCTGAATCATGCCATAAGCTGAAGTGCGCTGAAACTTTGAAGACTGAATCCGTGAGTGGCAGTCTGAATTTTATCATTACCAGTGGCTAAAACTTCTATAGCATGCTCTCGTCGTCTCGGCTGTTCACAGGATACATGTATCAGTGAACATAAAAGAACATAAAAACAAACTAAGAAAGGGTAACAAAGTCCGCCATTTGGACAGTCCGGGCATCATGGGAAGTAACTGCGTTAGTATTGCCCGATTGGTCTTCGGCATTTACCTCCCTCAAATCAAGATCCAGCAGAGCGGCTTCTCTGGGCAACCTGATCTGACTGAAAAGTCGCACTTACCACGGGTATGTTCTGTCCGCTATTTCACCTGTTGCAGTCTTACTATGCTTGTCCCATGCTGTTATAACGTTGAAACCTGCTTTGTGCATGATTCTGACAGTACGCAGTCGTTCCAGAATTGGGTTGAACATTGCTCTTGAAAAGCGGCCATTCAGCTGAGAAAATGGCTGGTAAAGTGTGACACAGGTTGAATTTTTTTAAAGTTGTTTATGTTTCTTTTAATCTCCTTCTTCGTGTATTCAAGTGCTTGCAGCCCAACACCCATGCCTTGTGGCTAAAGCCAAAACGTATTTCTTTTCATATGATTCCACACTTGCTGTTCAGTCATTATAGTCAGTGGTCATCGACTCCATGTGCAGAACGATTCAGTACTGGTACATGTAGCTTAGTCTGGTAGATATTTGCTGCAAATGTTTACTTAGATTTCTCGTTTAAGGACACTCAGTATCTCACTACTGTTGTATTTTTCTCCTGCTATGTCGCTCTCTCGGTGCACTCGCAGAGAAGACACGGGATACAACAGGATAGAACTCCAATACTTTTATTAACAGAAGATGCGCGGAGAACAAACTCATGAAAGAGGAAGAACCCAGAAGGGCTGCTTATATACTAACAGGTCAGATCTAGAACATTCCTCAACTTACTGGCAAGTACGGAATCTCAAAGGTTACGTAATCTACTGACGTTACTGCACCAGCATGTTCTGGGATGGTCTAGAAATGTCCATCGAAATGCAGTGGCTTACCCATTCACATACACAGTCACTTAAACCTTAAAATGATGTACAACAGTTATTTAAAAAAAAAAAAAAACCCTATTCCACTGCTTCATAGCACAAGATATAGTCTGCCAGAAGACAAATCCTTATCCCACGTTCTGATGGAGACTCCATTACCCCCCCCCCCCTCTTTTCAAGCATGCTGTGCATGGGGTTTTGCAGCACCTAACAAGAATTCATCATTATCATCAATACTAGTAATCTCGTACGTGTACTTGTTCCTGTCTCTTGTCAAGTGGAAAAAAATAGTTACACTATTCAGTACCAGCAGTATTTTATCAGGACATCAGCAAATTAAAATTGTCAGATCTGACAATGCAAAATATCCTCATGTTAGGCCAACACGCGTGTGCTTTGGTACACACACACACACACACACACACACACACACACACACACATATATATATATATATATATATATATATATATATAAGCAAGTCTAAAACTACAAAAATAGTTTTCATGTAAACACATGTACTTTAAAGTTCTCTGGAATTTTATAGGAAAGAGCTGTGCGAATGCTATTTACACTGTAGGAGAAAAATCCTTACATTTGCAGCATCAACTGGCATACTACCAGTCGTATCTTCACAAAGCAAGCTAAACAAAAATGGCAAGTTCATAAGGAGAGTCGTTCTTTCTAAAGCAGCTATCTGTGAGTGCTGACCCCTATTTGGCGGTCGGTGGTCTAGTGGTTAAGAGACTTGTCACCAATGCGAGAGGTCAGGGGTTCGAGCCCCACTCGGGGCAAAGAATTTTTCTTTCTCGTATGTGGCACCGTTCATTCGGGCGGAACGTCGGGGGTTCTCTCCGGGTACTCCGGCTTCCTCCCCCTCTGCTTTGGAAATGTTCAGCCCACCAAGTTTGAAAATAAATGCATATCTAAATTCCGAAATTTAAATAGCTGAGCTGACCCTTCGCACCACGTGATTGTAATACGTTTATGTCCTGTGTGTGAGAGAATGCGTGTGATTCACGTGAGCGTGCGTGTTGGGTTTAGCTCGCGGCGCTTTGAGCCAAATATCTGGGATAAAGCGCCTATATTAATGCGATTATTATTATTATTATTATTACAAACGACTGTAAAAATATTTCCAAGGTAAAATGTGTTTTCAGTACAAGAATAAGTAGTCCACTGTACCAAAGCTCTGAGATACAGGGAGTCTCAGAAATAAACTTGTCACAGGTTCTGATCTTCCCAAAGAGACACAATGTTTTACGCAGCATATTCCGTGGTGGTAAGCCCCCCTCCCCCCCCACCCCACCCCCAATGAAAGTTTCCATTCTTCGTGTAAGGTGTATGTCTGACTTCTACAACTGTCCGCGTTAAATTTGTTTCAAGTTTCTCATCAAATCATCCTCGTCCGAGCGGCACATAGTGTAACGTAAGGCGGTCTCACACTTTCACTCCGCTTTTCACATCACAGACATTCAGAAAGGCACGCATGCAAACGTCATCCACTCCCTTTCATACACACAAGCACATAGTTATTCTTTTGACTGAGACCTTTTATACACGAAAACAATCAGACAATCACACGAATTAATAAGTAGTTTTAAGATTTAATTACGTTCACAGCTGAAAAACAAGAAGCCTCCAATTTCACCAGCACATCGGTTATTCTAAGGATATGTGCCTGGATATAAAATGTACTACAACGCGGACAAAACCACTACTATACACAATTAGATGTGAAATGAATAAAGTGAAATAAACAAGATGACTCAACAAGCTTGGTCGAAACGATGCTGTAGACTGGGTGAAGACTTGTTGGTCTTGAATAGAAAATATATACACTTGAGCCAGACGATTCCTCTGGGAATTCCGGGCGATTCAAATCTTTTCACCTTCTCCTGGAATGAGTGAAGGGAAGCACTTCTTCTGGAAGTGACTTGAACAATGCTGGACCGCAGACACCTTCACAAATAATACGCTGAGGATGGTGTACCCCATCAGACTCAGGGATAGCTCCACCTTGACACGGCGCTCGACTGGATGGCTGCACGTGATCTCAAGGGAGACAAACACACGTCGCTGGCTTCAAGCTCCACAACGACGGGGCAGACAATAGTAGACAAACATGGTGTCGTGTACGCTGATCAGGCGGACATACTACTATGCGGTCAGCTCACCGGGTCTCCGGCGTCGTTCCTGTACAATATTAACCCGTAATTACTATCACTATCTCGGATAGTATTTCTTCTCCATAAACTAACTTTGATCCTGAACAAAGTTCCATTTCAACAACAATAACATCTGACATCGATCTCGAAAGTTCCAGTTATGAATTGATATCAGAAATTATCAACAAATTCACCTTCCAGTTACCAAGTACCCATACAATATCAAACAGTTCAAACTTATATCCTCATCATCAACCTCAAACCATATTCTCACAACTGAGTCCTCACAAGAATGAAGTTCAAAACATCCTACCCAAAATTCTCTCATTTGAATAATCATTTGAGAAGTCCAACATTCAGAACTAAATCAGATATACATCATAATAGCATCAAGTTATCCATAGGGTTACCAAACAATCCACTTGGTCTTGACATAGACAAACAATATTCAAAAATCAAACATACCTGTAGCGCTATGGCATACGGAACACAAAGAAGCCGGGTGGGGGAAAAAAGACATGTTCCCTCCACCGGTCAATAGTAGGACTGCGCACAATCTTTGTCGCAATTGCTCACTTCGTAAGCTGACAACAACTCAGGTCTACTTGTGTTACAACAGTCTCTCGTACAGAGTAAAACTCAAGCAACCGCTATAGCCGTGCATAAGCATTTTCCCGCACGTGAAAACGTTAGGTAGACTGGGATAAACTCCAGTACAGTACTACCTGTCTAAAACACTAGTTAACACTACACATGAAAATACACCCTTGAAAACGGCAAACACACAATCAATGAAAACCCCATAAATGCGGTTTGTCACACATAGGCAGGTTTCTCACAGATTTCTTCTCCACACCTGCAGAACAGTCCGAACGCAGGGGTAAGACAGTCAGTATCACTGAGCATAGAACAGTTAATTTAAGAACGGAAACCTGCCTATGTGCAGTTTAGAAGGTATCTTATTGCTCGTCTGGTCAGCGATGGCTGTGGGCAACATTTCCCCGACCACTATGGGCAACACAGCATCTTCCTCTGGCCCCTTCACCTCGGTAATCTGATCTGATCCTTCGCATTTTGGCATACGTGCTCACATTCTTCTGAACGGTTCTGTCCTGGAAGACAGTCCTGATGGGCCCTTGACAAACGTAGCACAAGGGGTAGGGCCGACACTGGTTGAGGTAAGATGGACACTGGAAACACACCCAGCAGATACTCTTGTGACCACAGGGAAGCACCACTTCCTGTCTGTTTTGTCGGCAGATGACGCAACGTGGATTTGGCCCTGGACACACGGAAAACTATGTTTCTACATTTCTATGGAAATGTGAAATTTAATGCTTTGAGAATATCCAGTGTACAGTTGAATATAATAAAGCACTATCTTCATTCTTTATAGCTCTGTCTATTGATTGATTGATTGACTGATTGACTGATTGATTGTTTGATTAATTTGCAAAATGTTTCGCACGTTTACAACTATCCACATGATACAACTGAGTTTTTAGCAATGTAAAAAAGGTAAATGCTACACTGAGAACTCTGGTTAGCGGGAATGACATCAGCTACGATTTCTCTTCTTCTCTGTTCAAACCTACCAGGGCTGCCACGTCCATTGTTCCGGCTCTCCAGTTCCACGGCTGCAGGCTCAGACCAGCTTGACATGTTACCAGCCTCAAACATTCTGGCCATTTCTCTCCGGATGCTTGGCACGGATATCTGAAAAGTCACTGTCACTGAAGCGA
Source organism: Batillaria attramentaria (assembly GCA_018292915.2). Classification (NCBI taxonomy): domain Eukaryota; kingdom Metazoa; phylum Mollusca; class Gastropoda; family Batillariidae; genus Batillaria; species Batillaria attramentaria. Next base: position 1,479,150 of record JACVVK020000116.1, on the reverse strand, counting down.
CAGCTTTAGGCTTCTGATAAGGGCAAATGAAACAATGAAACACTCTAATGAAACTCTGACATAACAGCAATAATCCTTCTAACCTTGAAGAAGACGCGGTCCTATCTGTAACTCGTTCAAAGTCTTCAGCGTAATTCTTTTTCCTTAAAAAAATCTTCACAAATAATGCGTGATTTGACGAGAAACATTTACAAATGATATCTTTCACAAATCATTTTTCTAAACCTGCACACATCAAGTTTGGATAGTGAGCACAAAACTGAGATGATAATTATCACGCATTCGTCCACTTATTTTATCAAATGTTAAGATTACAACACATTCAGTGTGTCTGTGTTAGAAGAAAAATAATTTAGAAAAAAAATGCCCAGACGTACACTTTCCTCAAATCTGTGTTATTCGTGTTGTTTCAGGTGTGTGGAACTACTGTGTTTAAGGGGATCTGGCCTAATGTTGAACTGGGTGTTTGGTCTGCAGATTCACGGGGTCAATACAGGGTTCCAACTGAGTCAAATTCAAGTTTGCTGTGCCTAGGGTACTGTTATAGATAAAACAATACTTTTTTAACATATGAATCACAGGGAAGACAAGCACACAGCGTCTTTGGCAGGGAGACAAAATACTCACGGGAGACCTGCCTCCCAATGCATCCAGGCTTCTGACGGCGTCTACGAAGAGCTGAAATCTGCCATGCTGCCTGACAAAAAGGCAATGTGGGAAATAACGAGCATGCTCCACCCATGGGTCATCATCAGGATTCCACCTCCAAAGGCCCGAGTTGCAATAGAAGCATTGGACAAGATCATGTTCACCTACAGATCAGAGAGAGAGAGAGAGAGAGAGATTGTCCATGACTGTATGCCCACTAAAACACAGCATGTATAATACTTTCTGAGTATTAACTCATACACTTGTTGTTCATGAGTCTCACCATGTTATTCTTTCATTCTGTCTTTTCTTATCTTTGTTTTGTTCTATTCTGTTTGAAATGAAAAAAAAGAAGAAGTAATTCTCGCCTCTTTCACCCCTGGAACTATCATGTGTAGCCTAACAAAAGTCCATCTAATTACGCGTAATAAACGCATAATGAAACGCATGACGTGAAAAATAATTCATTGTGACAATGCCGCATGACTGCACTTTGCACAACACACATGGCTGAAGGAATTCCGTTTCGTTTCGTAAGGAAAACTTTCGGTTCCCACACAGTTACTCTGCGAAACACCTGCAGTGGCCCCCGGTTTACAGGTTTAGCGCGACAAGCAACTTCGCAGCGCAAGCTTGAATTTGCGCAAGACTCTCTGTCTTACTGCACACACAGCTAGCGACAAGCGACAAGCACTGGGCCGTTTCATGTGCCTGCACCGAACACAAAATGTGTTCTAAATGCGTTTATTACGCGAAATCATGTCGTTTGCTTGGCCTTCTGCACTGACGCCGGTCGCCACTGATTTCAGAATCCGTTGTTACCCCCGTCACATACTCAGCTAGTGAAACGCCGTCAGTGATCTGACTGTGGCCGCACCGAAAACAAAATGTGTCCTAACTGCCTTTCTTACATGAACTCATTCCATTTGTGAAAATCTCAAGCGAGCTGCAGTACGCCATTCAGTTTCATTTTGGACCAGTGCAAGCAAGAGAACACGTGATGAATGTCTCAATAAAGAATCGAAAGAAAAAAAAATCTACTAGTAATGAGCTTCAACGCCGAAAGTTTGCGCATGTTGCAAGAAACACCCACAGTCCCATTAGTAACACACTGACAACAAATTTATCTAGTTTCTACAAATGCGAACGGCCCCAGTTGGTATAATCAGCCATTTATAACCTCAGACTAGTTAGTTGGTAAATTAGTGGTTAATCAGTTTTATGCATTGTGTCCTTTCTTATCAGTTTTAGTTTGCTCGTCTTATATTAGTTATACATAGTGAAGCTACCTTTAATTATTAACCCTTTATTTTATTTTATTTTATTATTCATGCCTCTGAACAAAAAACAAATTTGTTCTTGATGGACACAATAAAGTCGTTTGAATCTTGAATCTTGAATCTTCTGCAAAGATTTACCAAGTGGAGTTCGCTGCGTAGCGTTAGACGCTCGCGGCCTCTGCCGTGTGAGCCTAATTAATTTTGCGTGTGACTGGGTTACGCAGCTCAGCGCTACTCAACTTTCGGGGCCTTACTAAACATGGAGCCTATCTGTTTTCAGCTACACTACTGATTAAAAAAAAAAAAAAATCTCTTGCCTGTGTAGTAAAATTCAGCGTCAGCCATCTGACGCGGTGGGTGTGACGGGCGATGGGGCCAGGTTTGAAAAGTCTTCATGCGAGTGGCTGCAAGTGCCATTTCGGGCCTCCATGGGCGCCGTGTGGATACACCGACACGTTCGCAGCGGCGAGCAACTGCCTGCACACGTACGCACGCGCGCGCACACACACGCACATGCACGCACGCACGCACGCACACACACACACACACACACACACACACACACACACACACACACACACACACGCACGCACAGAAAGATCAATTATGACTTGACATATAGCGTGCGGCTCTATCCTAAATGAATGCTGGAGATACTTACTCTAAACATCAGGTATGCACCCAGTAACTGTGCCTGTAAAGGTGTGGCTGCTGGCTGTTGTTGTTGCTGCTGTTTTGTTTTTGTTTGTTTTGTTTTGTGTTCATTTTAATGAGGACTGGCATACACAAATGAAAGTCCTGCTGTCTGTCTTGCATTTTTTTTTACCCCCAAAAGTATGTGCTTGTCGCTAGTTTTTCTCGACTTTTTTTCCAATGAACTAAATTGAAAGTTTTGATTGAGGCAAGTTAGTTAAGGTACTGGTAGTTGCTGATAGAAGTCCTCTTGCGATTGTCGGTTCAACTCTTGTTCTAGTGAGTTCAAAAGACTACGAACCTGTCTCCGTTGTTCATCTCGCCTTTCTATCTCACGTTTGTCTGTGGGTCTGTCCACTGCCGTTTCCAGAGCATCTTGCGACCTTGGTGCATGCTGTGTACACCCACTATAAGCGGGCTTTCTGTGTCGCTTCCTTCCTTTCTTCCCTTTTCTCTTCTTCTTCTTCTTCTTCTTTTGCTGGGGTTTCTTCGCTGCCTCTTTCCTTCCCCCTCCTTTGCTATTCCGGCGTGTCTCAGAACAGGTCTCGACAGACCAGCCGATGGTGTTGACTTTTGCGAGTTTTGCTTTGTTGCTGTGACGTTTGCTAGTTTGAAGTTCCCCAACGGCCAAGGCGGAAATGAATGCGATAAACATTGCGACCAGAACTCTCCTAAGAAGGTCAAGGCAGAGGAGGACGTGTTCTGACCTTTTATTTTCTGGTGATGACAGAAGGACGCCCGCTATCATCAACAGGTTGATGCGGGGCTGCACCCACCAGCTACGTCCACTCATCATCTGGATTTCTTCTGCAGTCAATGCTGCCCTCAAAATCTTTCGGCAGTGGACGAAGTCTAAAAGGAAGAGAAAGCCACAGTCACGGTGTACTCTAAACGCACAAGCAAACAAACGAATATGTTCCGGCAGTAGTGATAAGCTCAAGGGGTGAAAAAAAAACCTCAGGGTATTGCTCTTAACACATTAAAAAGGTCTTACTTCCGACACACTTATGGGCAAATCGTTGTGAGATGTTAATTTTGGTGGCGTCTAAAATCGTACTGCTTATATAGACACCTGCATAGTTAAGGAGACAAATTGAGAGTGGGGTCATGCACAGTGCTTACTTCAAGAACCCTGTTTGGCGAGTGTGCTAGTTTGTAGTGATTTTTCGTGATTTTTGTATTTTGTAGGGCAGGGGAGCCGGGATCGCCGAATGGTAGAGCGTTGGACTCCTAATGCTCGGGCCGTGAGTTCGAATCCCCGCTAGGGCCACATATTTGTGCTGGCATTTTTCTCGTTGCCCAGTCTTTGATATCACCCATACGTGGTGGGAAAGGACGTAAAACTCCCAAACACCCACCCATTCCACCCCGTCCCCACCCGTATTAGTAAGGCAAGCTGTTAGTAAAGCATGGACTTTTGCGCACAAGTCCGGCAAAGGTGACGTGAGTTGATTTTAGTGAAGAGGTTTTCTAGGATAAGCAGAAAGTAGACTTGCCTCCAGTGAGGCCTGAGCGGAATGGAGACATTCAATTTTTTTGTAAAGTTTTCACCAGCACAGTACATTTTCAACCTGTTTCAGAGATTGTTGTCTGCACGAGTTGTCTCCCTTGCCGCAACAAGCACGCATTTTGCGTGGCAGAGCACAAAGTTGCCACGACAAATGCATGCATGCTGCGTTCTGGGTTCTGTGTATGCACGGGGGCCAACTCATGCCGCAGGAAACATTCTCTGAAACAGGCTGAAAATGTACTGCGCTGGTGAATGCGACAGAACTCACCGCTTCTGTGCACACTGTGAAATACCACATTGACCACAAAGTTGTTCAGAACTGTCCACTGTCCTTGTCACCGAGTATTTTTGTTTTTTTCCTTCTTAGGTATCACTTGTCTCGGCTAGCCGATTTCGGGTCAGTGCAGAGAGTAAGCGTATTGAAACCCTATGGTACAGAGTTGCTCTTCGACTAGCAGAGTTTTCATTTTAACTTCCGGCGGCCGGAAAATGCCAGTGTATTGTGTTTAGAGGTCTACTTTTCACGTTAAACGCTACCATCACCCCACCCTCCGGTAAAAGAAGAAAAAGAACAAGAAAGGGTCTTTTGTGAAGTGGAGTATATGTGCATCCAATTAAACAAACGGTAGAGCCGGTAGAGGCGGCTAGAAAACAACAAATAGCACGCCGGCCGATGCGGTTTGGTGACGGCTTATTGTAAATGGTCGATGTGACCCCCCTCCCCCCCAAAAAAAACAACAACAACAACAAACAAACAAAAAAACAACAACAAAAAAACCGATCGAACCCACGCCCACGCGCGCGCGCGCGCAGACACACACACACACACACACACACACACACACACACACACACACACACACACTTCAAGTGGGGTCAGTTCTCGTCCAGACTGTCAGTAATAACATCGGCAACCCCCCTCGTAACAATCGAGAGGCCAAATATTCACCACTCGTTCTACTCGAAGCCACTGGTATGGTGTAGACTACAAGTATGCGCTGCTGCGACAACCACTACCGGCACATTCGTGACTCAAGATCCCCCTAGTTCGGGTAACCCATGAGTGATCGGGGAAGTCACATCTCATCTTCCGCCCACGTCAGGTGAGCAGGAGAGAGAGTACCGTATGTTACTGTGTTCGGGCCGAGATGTAGACTAAAGTCGAACAACTTTGTGATATTTGTATACAGGGTAACTGAGTGATGTTCATTAATGGCGTTTGGTTCTGACAAAGACGCCAGTATAACGTTTACTTACCTGGCAGTCATGTCGACACCATGTCGGCTGACCCCGATCAAATAGGGCAGGGCCACGTCATAGCTTGACACGTGATCAAATAAGGTCAACTGGTGGAGTTGAAGTTTAAAATATATATATATATATATATATATATTTAAATGCACATGCATCAGAAAAAACAAACAAACAAACAAACACCTTTTTGGTATAGACACCGAAATTGACAGCTTTCAAAGGAAGCAGATCTTTTCCTCGGTTATTAATTTCGGAAAAACCCAGATACGTAAGTGCCTAAATTACACAGTCATGTGAGCAATCGCCAACAAGGCTGGATGTGCAGGCGTACGTTTGTGTGTGTGTGTGTGTGTGTGTGTGTGTGTGTGTGTGTGTGTGTGTGTGTGTGTGTGTGTGTGTGTGTGTGTGTAAAAGTCTAATGCCAAACAGTAGTCTCATTTGTTCTTTTGACCAAAAAGCGGTACTTTGCTGGACCATTTTCAAATCTGAGCCGTATCACAAATTCCTTTCAACGGGTTTCGGTTTCTTGTGTTTATACTAACACTTGAAAAGTGGTTGTTTATTAAGCAGCAAACACACCACAACAGTATGTAGACCCGTATGTGATTAGATTTCAGATGTATGACTTTATTTGAGGGGATTCGTAATCGAAAGTTTTGAAGCGAAACTAGGAATTCGTTTGACCGCGACCATTTTGTTTAATCTTCATGATTACAGGGGCAAAGTTTGTTGCCCGAGTGACGCACAAAGTAATGTTGACGTGTCCTGTTGTAACCACGGATCTTGAGGTTATTCTTTTGCATAATGTACATTTGTAACAAAAACAAATTGCATTTGTAGTGCAATACCTTAAATACCCTCCCCCCTCACCCCCCGCCCCCCCCCCCCCAAACAAAACAACAACAAATTTAAAAAAAAACAAACACCTACACCACAACAATAACAACAAAACCATATCTATGCTGTCTGAGAAATGTAGGAAGTCGCTGTAAAGTCAGTGGGTATCAAGCTCCTTCCTCAGCTCTTCAACGACGGGAGACTTCTAGTATAGATTAGATTGAGCAGCCTCAGCGGTCTAGGGTAGGAAACTCCGCATACAGTGTGCTTGTGACATTGTAAGTACATGTAGCTTCCATGCCAGCCTTCCAATTTTTGGGGTGTTGTGTTGTTGTTTTGGTTTGTTTGTTTCTTTCTTTCTTTAGATTTCATCGCGAGGTCAGCCAACAGACGTCGGCCACAAAACGCATGCAGGCTTTGGAAACACGCTTCCAAAAAATAAGCACACTGTAAGCATAAATTATATAGTGTAGGCTTAATTGTTCAAAAAGTTCATTTGTTTTCATAAGCCGGTTCCGCTTCTTCCGGTGTTGCATTTGTAGGTTCAATGCCTGAAAAGAAAAGGAAAGTATATTGTCGTGGTAACACGCAACAGAGCTAAAAAAAAAAAAAAAAAAAAAAATGGGTTGGGAAGGGGAGGGGTCATGTCTCAAAATTGGTGCGAACACTGCTGCGAACGTTACAATATTCTTCAGCCTTTGGAACGAAGTTTTGAAATCATTCAAGAGATGAAGACGGACGAGAACCAGGAATGAGTATCCAAGATAGAAAATGAGCACAAAATCCAGACTTAGGCTACATGCGAGGTGTCGATTTAGATTTCAGTACTCTGTCAGTATTTGCTCATCAAGTGGTTCATCCCGGCTACAAGAAGCATTTCGATTACCTGTGAAATCGTACCAAAGCAGTCCCAGCGTTTTGATAGCATAACGCCTGCATCTTAAAAGTTAGACCATGATGAGCAATAAACCCAACACGTCCCAACCATCGATTTTCTTCAAGTGTTCGACTCGCTCTGGGAGCCGGTGTGGTCGAATGGTAGAACGTTGGACTTCTAATGCTCGGGTCGTGAGTTCGATCCCGGCTGGGGCCAAATATTTGTGCTGGCTTTTTCATCGTTGCCCCGTCTTTGATATCACCCTATGTGGTGGAAAAGGACGTTAAACCCTCAAACACCCTCCCCCACCCTCGACTCGCTCTGTGCTACGCTCCTCATACGAGGCCCTTACGTTTACAACGAGCGATACCTGGAGTCTCATACGGTGCGCTTGTGTCCTCAATGTCGTCAGCATGGCCAATTTCAGCGTACGGAGACCGAAGTCCAACATCCTGCATTTGCAGCGAATCGTAGGGTCCCGCTGGTGCTGCATGTGGATTTCATCCGAAGTACAAATGAAAAGAACACTGCAATTAATCATCAAGCAAACTCGAGCCGCCAGCGTGAATTTCCTTAGCTCGTCCACGCGTAGAAAGCGATGATTTACTTAATTTTCTCAGCAAGTTCACGTGCAAAAAAGGATGATCTACATATGTTTCTCGGTATGTTAACGTTCACGAGTAGAGAGGAATGGATTTGATACATTTTCTCAGCACGGTCACGTCTACAAAGAGATTGAATTAATCTATGTTCTCAGTCTGCTCACATGTAAATAGGAATTTTTGTCAGCTTGTTCACTTCACGTATAAAGCGATGCTTAATCTGGGCTTTAGTGGGGTGGGGGTGGTAAGGGGATGGGGGGGGGGGGACTCTTGTCTATGAAGCCTTTAAATGTGTCCTTACCTCTTGGCACCGTACTGGGCATCTCAAAAAGGTTCTTTCCCGGAGCAGATTTGTCTCTAAGAACACAATAACACTGTCAGTGAGGCTTCTATCTGCGGAGTGTAAGTAACAAAAGACAATACAGAACTGGAATATACACGCGCACACACACACACACACACACACGCACGCACACGCACACACACACGCACGCGCACGCGCACGCACACACACGCACACGCACGCACACACACACACACACACACACACACACACACACACACACACACACACACACACACACACGACAAAAAAGAGAAAAAAAAGAAACACCAGCACCAACGCAACAAGGAAAGAAAAGAAGGAAACAACAACAACAACAACAAAAACATCACCTCGGTGGGTTGGGTTTGGGTTGGGCAGGGGGGTGAGGGGAGGGGGTACTGTTCGCTCACCTCGTCGACAGAGGGCGAGATGTTGTTTCAGTTGCAGCCTCCCTCGCTAGAAAAAAAAGGCGTGAATTCAAAATCCATTCATTAGTTCAGTTATAAACCCCAGTAATCTTATTCTCATCATCTTTCACGTAAGACTGTAAGAAAACTGTGTCAAAAACTGCTTTGTGTGGCTCTGTAACCGCCCTTTTTTGTGACTTTGAAATAAACATCGGTTATCTGCTCCCGAGGGAAAACATAAAATAGTGCCAAGTGGTGTTGATATATAAGTCAGACGCATAAAAATCATGCTAACACACACACACACACACACACACACACACACACACACACACACACACACACACACACACACACACACACACACACACAAACGTATGCCTGCATATCCGACCTTGATGGCGATTACTCACATGCCTGTGTAATTTTGGCACTTACGTAAATTAATAACCGAGGAAAAGCGCACGCACAGAGAGAGAGAGAGAGAGAGAGAGAGAGAGAGAGAGAGAGAGAGCAAAAAAAAAAAAAAATATCGTTTCCAAATTTGGAGAATTGTGTCAACAAAAATGACTTAATCAAAGATTTTCTGTTTAAAGTTAAGGTTATTTAACAACAACAACAACAACAACAACAACAACGTTGTATGAACTCTACTGCATACTACCAGCACAAGGGAGTATCCACTGTCGTCTCCACAGCCAAACCACGACGACTGCGACACCCAGCACCAGAACAGCTAAGATCACCCCCAAACCAATGGCCACAGACGAAGTGGAATCTGTACCGCTGCGGTTCTCATCTTCCTCTGAACAGTTGGACAATTGCAGTCAGGAAACTTTTCAAGGCCTGAGGTACGTACTTCTGACCCAACACCCACTCAGGTCATCCCCTTCCAACCAAGAAAGGCTGCTGATCCTGTTCATCTGCATTCTTATGTATTGAACTGAAAATCCTAGCAAAAACCGAGCTTCTCGCATGTAACTGTCGGAAGCACGACGGGCATCATGTGTGACAGAAACTTTGACAACTGTTCTTAACCACCCCCCCCCCCCAACACACACACACACACACACACACACACACACACACACACACACACACACACACACACACACACACGCACGCACGGACACACACACACAAAACAAAAACAATAAACAACAACAAAACAACAAAAAAAAACAACAACCTCAAACAACAACAAAACACAAAAGAAAGAAAAAAAACAAAACCAAAAAAACCAACAAGAACAAACCCCAGCAACTAAGTAAAGAAACAACACACGGATTATATCAACTGGAATGATTCTGCTGACATCATAAGAAGTCAAACCTCGCTTGTTTATAATTATACGCCTAATTCAATGGAGACGCGAGGCTGATGCATTACCTCCTTGTGCCTCTATACCTGCTTATTACACTGTACGGCAAACACGAAAGAGGAATCCAAAGCCAGCTTTTACTTTTCCACATGCGTATAGCCTCTTTGTTCAAAACAGGTTCATGGCGCGTGTTTTGTGAGTTTAATTTTGATCTAGTTTCGTGAACAGTGTCTGAATCATTCTACGCTATGCGCACCACAGTGTCCTTGAAGTGCAAGAGCACGATTTTCCTCTTCCACAGCGTCGTCTCACTGACAACACAACTGTGAAGTTTGGTGAATTGATCTTGCTAATTTTACAAACAATGAACATTTTAGAAGAACACTTGGAATTTAATTAAGCTGTTATGTGAATATTTGTGACAAAATGTATTGCAACGGAGAGTGGCTAGGAAACAACACTCACCATCCAAAATGATCTGGAACATGTAATCTTGGTATCCCTCTGAGTTGATCACTCTCATAATGAAATACCCAGCAGCGGACCTGGAGCTCACGCGGGACACAGTCACCGTACACGTAGCTTCATAAGGAGTGCTGGACTTTGCAACACAGGCTGCGTTCAGGTAAATGTCCTGGGGCAGTGGTCTGGTGGTGCTTGTATTTGATGTTTCTCCCAAATAGGCGAAAGTGAAATTGTCCGGTGCTGGGTATGATCTGATGTCAAAGGAGAGCGTCACTGGTTGGTCGTTCAGTTTCACCTTCACACCAGATAGCGGTATTCTGTCAGTTTGTGGTTTACCTGTGCAAAATAAAAGGAAACAGAAAGAAACCGACCTACCTGAAAAATAATTACGTTTTGTTTTGAAGATTAATCACGTATTGTTTGAAAATTAATAACTTTTTGGAAAATTATTCATGTTTTGTTTTGAAAATTAATCACGTTTTGTTTTGAAAATTAATCACGTTTTGTTTTGAAAATTAATCACGTTTTGTTAAAAACAGTTGAAGTCTTACATTTGACAATCATCGTATCCGTGTTCTCCCTGTCCGGTCCCATGCTGTTGCTGGCAACACACGTATAGTCGCCCGCATCCTCACACGAAGAGCGTGGTATGGTATAGGATAAGGGCGACAATTCCACGCTCATTACAGTGCCCCTGTCTCGTCTGATGAGAGTCATGTTTGGCGTGGGTCTTCCATTTGCTTGGCAGTCAATGGTCACGGCTTGGTTTTCGCTGAGTTTTGGTGGAGAGATGCTGAGCTGTGTTGATGATGGCGGATCTTGAACCACAACAGAGGAAACGTGAACTCTCTGATGGTCTCTTGAAACGCGCTGAAAAACTCCATGATTGTGTCCGGGTGAGTGGGAGGGGGAACAACAACAAACAAACAACATAGTGTAGAAACTTAAAGTGAGATAGGGGATGATGGCGGTGCGGGTTGCAGTGGGGGTGGGGGCTTGCATGATTGATATGTGCATGTATTTAAATGAGAATACATGTTCTACTCGAAAGGAAGATCTGCTGTATCTCGATTTACAAGAAACAAATAAAATTCACCAACAAAACAAAAGAAAATTAGCAACAAACATCCAACGTCTGCGGTGTAACCGGCCCCAGTGACGTCCACTGCCCGGTCAACGTCACAACGGAACTGCGTCACGCCGTGATCACTTAGGGTGAGGACCTGTGGCGTCATCTCCAGAACGTTGTCACCGTAGGTACCAGAGTTGATGAGGTTGTTGGTTCCTAGGCCTCTGTACCACATTAAGCGTCCTTCGGTTTCCCCACGTTCTGAGTGCTGCACGTGCAGCGGAGTTCGGTGTACTCTGGCACGTAGGGACGCGGAAAACATGACACTCTAGGGGCTCTTGGGCCGTCTGCAACAACACCAT
>JACVVK020000116.1:1447500-1465000 GCA_018292915.2 Batillaria attramentaria | reverse complement strand
GCATGGTGTTCCGCTAGTGCACAAACTTGCAGTGACGAGAAGATCGCACGGAGGAAAAGGCGCCCGACCTTGAAAACAGCGCACAGAATAGGTGTATTCGATAACACGGACAGTAATAGTGTGCCTTGCTCTTTCACTCACTGGGTCAGTGGGTGGGTTGAATTTGCTTGAACTAAAACTCATTCACCCGGATAGGTTCTTGTACAGCCGGGTAGGCCACCGCAGCCTAATACATGTATGATAGGCATGTCAGTATAGTAGGACATCGCTGAGCGGCGTAACCCAGTTACATGTAAATTAGGCTCACACGGCAGATAAGAGGCCGCGAACGGCCAACGCGCTGCGATTAGCTAATGGTACCCCTAACGTGCCTAACTTAGGTTGCTAATGCTACAGTCACATATACCACGGTCGCCCTACGATTGTTGGGCCCCGCGGCGAGTGTGCGGTGTTTTATTGTTGTTGTGGTTGTTGTTGTTGTTTTTTGGTTTGGTGTGTTGTTGTTGTTGTTGTCGTTGTTGTTCGTTTGTTTGTATGTTGTTGGGTTTGTTTGTGGTATATTGCTCACCAGTGAAAACATTGTAAGTTTACGTTACAGCGCTCCATCGTTTGTCTACCGTCTGTTGTCCGTCGCCTGACGTTGACATTTCACGTTGGCATTTTATCAAAGGACTGCTAGAAACCAGAGGCGCCAAATTTGGCTTGATGATTGACAGTGATAAGACCTTTCCAGTCTGACCATTTGGACGACTATGACTGAAGGTCAAGGCGCTTAGGCCGTGCTTCCAGACGACATCGAAACTAGTAGCTTATATTGTGCCCCCCCCCCCCCCCCCCCCCCCCTGATTTTCGCGTAATTATATAATTATACTGATGCGTGTTCAGGTGCGGCAAAACATGGGCTACTGCCCCCAGTTTGACGCCATCCACGAACAGCTGATTGGCCGACAGACGCTCACCATGTACGCCAGACTTTACAAGAACGCCATTTTCACTCAGGGGCCTTCCCGTGTTATCGAAGCTGTATCCGTGGCATATAAACATGGTCATCACGAAGGGGCATACTAATGTATGGAATCCTCTAGGGTGATGAGCAAATAACCATGCCATAATTTGTAAGTTCGTATCATGGTCATCTCATGGAAAAACATAAACATAACATAAACATAACTTTATTGCCATATGTATAAACTATTAGGAATTCGTTGTGGTTTAAAAGAGCTGCTTTGCAATCACACCTACATGCACGCTGTTACTTGCTCTCTTATATCACAGTCACTCGCACTTAAATGCTAATAAAATCACATTAAACCTTACTAACTAAAATACTACGACATTAAGAACAATAAAACAGACTAATAAAGTAATTTGATAAAGTACAGCATCATGCTATCACATATCAGCTGGGAGGGGTGAGGGTGAGCGGGCACACTTCACGGCTGTAGGATAGAAACTGTTTCTGAACCTTACTGTTTTGGTTTTTATCGCTCTATACCGTGCTCGTGAAGGCAGAACTTCGAACAAGATGTGGGCGGGGTGGGACGGATCATGAACTATTGAAACAACAAAACAAAAGAAAAAAAGGTCCGATACCATTACGTCACTTCCTTGTCGCCAGCGTCCCATGATGCTTCTCCCTCGTGTTCATCAACCTGTAGGAAAATCCATTTTGCAGTCGGGAATACGACAGATAACATGGAGGGAGACAGAGCTTGGGACAGAAACGCCTAATCAGATATCTATACGGGGAAAAGCCGGCGAGAGAGCACGATACGCAGAACCCCAGTAATAGTGAGCCATGAGTGACAGACCTGACATTCATGTTGGCTTCGTTACTGGGGATGCACGGAGGAAAAGCCACAAGTTTAGCTGACGTGCAAATGGCTGCTGCGTGTCTTAAGAGGATGTGATGCTTGTCTAAGAGATATCCGTGGCAACTTTAATGAACCTATTTCAGTCTATCCCCCCCCCCCCCCCCCCCCAGCACCGCTCCCCCCTCCCCTTCCGCCCCCCCTCCCCCCTCCCTCACCACCCGACCCTGCATCGATTAGCCGCGCAGAGGGTGTGATGAAATTAGCAGAAGTAACTTGTTACTGTCGTAATAACTTGGACTGACTTGTGTCACTGACTGCGGTGTGAACCCGCGCCGGAAAACTGAACCTGCCACTGCCAGTCAACCAGAGACATAATTATCTGACCCTGAACTTCGAGGTAACTTGACTGAGTCAGCATGATACGCGCTGGCATTGAGGGGCGGGGATAATGAATTCCACAGACGGTCATTCAAACCCATGTTTCACACACACACACACACACACACACACACACACACACACACACACACACACACACAGACAGAGTGTTATAAACGTGTATTAAGTTGATAAATATATTTGGAAAAAAAATCGCGTCATAGGCTGAAGTGCAAACTGAGAAACTGGGTATGAAATTTATCATTTACCGGCCAGTGGCTAAAACTTCTGTAGTATGCTCTTGTCGTCCTGTACACAGAACATACAGTGAACATGAAAGAACTTAAAAACAAACGAAGAAACGGTAACAACGACCGCCGCTTGCACTCAGTCCATGCATCATGGGAAGTAACTGCGTCAATATTGTTTGATTTGTCTGCGGCATTTACCTCCCTGCTGCAAGTCCCTGAGCCCACTGGTTTGGCCGACGCGTTCGAGCTCATGGCAGGCGGTTCGCAAACGCGAGCTGCACGTGCAGCAGACGTCACTAGAACAAGTGTTTCTCCTCTTCACCCGACATCAGGCACCGCCGACCACACAATCCTTCATACGCAGCAAAATGTGCTGGGAATTGTGCAACTGTAGCTCAGTGCCGGCCAGCCTGAGCGCAGCCGGGACTTGGCTGAACTGACTGAATCCGGCCTTGACTGAGTAACTGACTGTGAATACAGGCTACATACCAGAGATGCAAATCTGGAGGAAAACACTATATATATATTCCTCTTACACATACCGCTGCAGATGACACCCTAGAAATGCTTTAAAATTCACCAAAAAATCAGGCAGCCATAGATAGACTCATGCGTAGAGGAAATTTAAACAAATTCCAATGTTCCGTTTTTTGGCAATGTTGGCAGCGACCACATATACCCCCTCATTCCACGGTCGTCTGCTGGCTCCTGTGCCAGCCGCGCATGAATACAAATAGTCCACAAGCCAGCCTCATTTTTCCCTAATTTTACTATTACCTGGCATGAAACTTGTTTACAAAGCCAACAAAAAGCACCAGATTGCCATTGTTTACTCTGCACACAAATTTTAAAAGGGGCAAAGATTTGCTACTATATTTAGCCGACATGCCCCGGAAGCTAATACTGGCGCGTAGCCGAAAGTTATCATTTCCGGTGGCTGAAATATTAGGGGCACACCTCTGTCGTACGCTCTTGTCGTCCTATGCACAGAACATGCATCAACATAAAAAACAAAAGACAAAAAGGGTAACAACGACCGCAACCGCAGTTTGCACGCAGTCCATGCATCATGGGAAGTAACTGCGCTAGTTTTGTTCGTTTTGACTTCGGCATTCACCTCCCGTAAGTCAAGACCCAACGATACAGGCTACGTGACACTAACGCCAATTTCAAGAAAACGCTATTTATTCCTCTTACACATAACGTTGCATATGACACCTTGGAAATGCTTTAAACCCCCCCCCCCCCCAAAAAAAAAAAATAAAAAAATGAATAAATAAATAAATAAATAAATAAAAAAAAATCACAAAAATCCAGTGGCCAAAGACTCATGTGTAGAGTAAATTTCAACAAATTCCAATATTCCGGTTTTTTGGCAGTGTTAGCAGCGACCATATACCATCTCATTCCTCTGTCGTTTGCTAGCTCTTGTCCCAGCCGCGCATAAATACATATTGTCCACAAGCCAGGCTCATTTTCCCTTAATTTTACTATTACCTGGCATGAAACTTATTTACAAAGCCAACAAAAAGCCCCAGACTGCCATTTTTTATTCTGCACACAAATTTAAAAAGGGGCAAAAATTTTAAGTTCTACTGTATTTAGCTTAGTTGTTACTACATTGCTACACACACACACACACACACACACACACACACACACACACACACACACACACACACACACCACACCACACATTTTCTAAGCATAAAGTCGTGTTAAAGACTGCTTGGTTGTTTAGTTGTGGGTTATACGTGCTTTTCCACAATATAAGG
This sequence comes from Batillaria attramentaria, assembly GCA_018292915.2. NCBI lineage: Eukaryota > Metazoa > Mollusca > Gastropoda > Batillariidae > Batillaria > Batillaria attramentaria. The sequence goes on along the minus strand of JACVVK020000116.1, from coordinate 1,460,782 downwards.
GTGATATCGAAGACGGCTGCAGGCACGGCGGCGCGCACCAACTTGCACACAGACAGCACTCACTGCAGCTGAGAATGTGTTCTGGTGCACTGACCATGCACGTCAGGAATGATGAAAGTTTCCTTGCGTGATTGTCAGAGTGAGACTTGCATCATTGTCTTTGGGCAGAACGCAAGTGACGTCAGGGCCGTAGCAGCCCTACCGGCCACTCCGGCCATGACCTGAACACTTTTTGGCAAAAAAAAAAAAAAAAAAAACCCACAAAAAAAACTCGTCTTCATGAGTACAGTCAGGAGGGTTTCTAAAGCAAAAGTTCTTTCAAAATAAAGCCTCTTCATCAAAATATTTTTAACTTGCGTTTCCCCGTTCAAACAAGTAACAAGTAATTCTTTTTTTCCCCCCCGTTGAAGTTGAGGAGAACATAATGGCCAGGGACCGTACCTTATTATTTATTTTTTTATGGCCGAAGCACTTTCAGGAGCTGTGCTACGGCTCTGGACGTGTGTTTTTACCACTAAAACTTATATTTTTGAATGTAGAAGAATCCACAAATGACAAGAAAGAAGTATTACTGGACGTGGATTTTGCCTCTAGCGCCTCTAGTGTCAACTAGCAAACCTCAGTGGTGGAGAAATCATGTGTGAGAGGCTGTTTACACTACAACCCTGGTTCAGCCCGAATTTACCCCGACTTACTCGGGTTGGGCTCGGGTCAGTAGCGTAGTAACTCTACATTCTCTGCCCAGGTCTAACCCCGACAATGACGTAGGAAAACTTACGTCATGCCAGCCGTCATGCCTTGACGAAAGCATCACATGATAACGCCAGCTGCATGTTTAGATCTGAAATCGAGTTGGCCCTGGATCTGGGTTCAGCTATAGAGGATCTTTGGTTCAACCCTGGTTCGTGAAAAGTTTGACTGTCGGAATTACGTGTTTGTGTGTGTGTGTGTGTGTGTGTGTGTGTGTGTGTGTGTGTGTGTGTGTGTGTGTGTGTGTGTGTGTGTGTGAGAGAGAGAGAGAGAGAGAGAGAGACAGACAGACAGACAGACACACAGAGACTGAGAGAGAGGGGGGGGGGGAGGAGGAGTGCACAGCTGTGACAACACGAAAAAACACATGCGACGACAGACTTGACTCTTTTAATGAAATACACGTACATTCAAAATCAAACAAGCAAACATTTACGATAAAAAAAGAAGTTGTTAATTATGAAAACTGACATTCACATGAAATGATTCTGTAATCAGGTGGTGATATAAAAATTAAGGTATCTGTTGTTGGGTGAAGTTCGACTGGAACTGCAAACTTAATTTGCGCTGTGCTAAAACTTCGTCAGCAGTATATATATGCATACGGCTTCGCTCATCTCGTTAACCCTTCTGTGTTTGGCTGAACCACAATAGGCAAAAGGTGCACAGAATGAAACAAACAAACAAACAAGCAAACAAACAAAAAGCAAAAAGATGAAATTTAATGGTATTCCCTTTAGAGTTTGTTTTTTTTTAATGTCATCTTGAATTTTTGAGAAACTGTCGAAACAGTTACGATGAAAGCTGGCGGACGTGGCAACACGCAACAGTAGTTTACACATACTTCGGTCGGTGGTCTAGTGGTTAAGAAACTTGTCACCAATGCGAGAGGTTAGGGGTTCGAGTCCCACTCGGGGTAAAGAATTTTTCCTTCTCGTATGTGGCACCGTTCATTCGGGCCGATCGTCGGGGGTTCTTTCGGGTACTCCGGCTTTCTCCTCACCAGATTTGAAAAATAAATGCAATTCTAAATTCCGAAATTCAAACAGCTGAGCTGACCCTTCGCACCACGTGATTGTAATGTGTTTATGTCCAGTGGGTGAGAGAATGCGTGTGACTCACGTGAGAGTGCGTGTTGGGTTCAGTTCGCGGCGCTTTGAGCCGATTCATGAAACTGGGGAAAGCGCCTATTATAGTACTCATGATTATTATTATTATTATTACAAATATTATTACATTTTGTCTACTGTGTTTGGCTGAATCAATAACCACATCGACACACACATATAATAAAAGAAAAATATTGCACTACTTCTTTGTATATAAATACTTATAACCGAAGACGTTAACCCCCCACCCCTACCCCCCACCCCCAAATCTGGGGGAAATCTAAAAAAAAACAAAAACAAAAAAAAACATTGCGTATCTAAGGAAAACTGGTGAAATTAGTACAATTTTCGACACTGCCAAAAGAGCTGAGAGCGATCTGCTAGAACTGAAATAGAAGAAGAAACTTTAACACCACAATATGCACATCTATTGTACAACAATATTGAAGAAGAAAAACAAGCAAAAATCAGGACACTGTCAGGGCAGGTGTCATCTTGTCATAAAGCGTGCAGTCAGATGTATAGATCTATGCTACGAGTGAGATCCCGGTGGGAAAATGTTAACCAGTACCAAAGAACAAACGCGTATTTCTGGAAAATCAGACGCCGGACACTTAAGAGAACGGTTGATGTCCCGACAGAGTAGACATTTCAGTCACAAACGGCTTTGTGGTTTCGTAATTTTACATTTTACATTTTAAGGCGTCTTGTGTGCTTTTAAGTTACCACGCATAATTCATGCTAAATCGGATAGCGCGGTCTCACGTTTCATACGCACTGAGACATTTTCGTATAACATATTCAAATCTGCGAGTAGACACAAAACTTCACAACAGTGAGATAACAATCACGAAATATTAATCTAAAAAAATGAAAAAAATAATCATCCTATGATGACATACGATTAATTATTAATTAGAAGATATGAGGAAATGGCAGTATCGACATTGCTAAGTATGTAAGGAGAAGATTTCAAGTATTTTGAATAACTGAATTCTTCAAGTATTTTGAATAACTGAATTCTTCAAGTATTTTGAATAACTGAATTCTTCAAGTATTTTGAATAACTGAATTCTTCAAGTATTTTGAATAACTGAATTCTTCAAGTATTTTGAATAACTGAATTCTTCAAGTATTTTGAATAACTGAATTCTTCAAGTATTTTGAATAACTGAACTTTTCAAGTATTTTGAATAACAGAATTCTTCAAGTATTTTTAATAACAGAATTTAAAGCTCGGGTCGTGAGTTCGTATCCCGGCTGGGGCCAAATATTTGCGCTGGCTTTTTCATCGTTGCTCCGTCTTTGATATCACCCGCATCTGGTGGAAAAAGGACGGTAAACCCTCGAACACCCACTCACCCACCCTTGAATAACAGAATAACATTATCTACGGTCTTTGATAACACATTTATTATACAAAAAGTGCGTGGAGACGGAGATATGTGGCGGAGCCGATTTACCAACCTGTCTTTACTCAGGTATTCTACCTCTGATGCATCATTTTTCATACTCTTTACAACTGAAAATGACCACAAAAGAAAGTTTGTATCTCTTAAAGTTTATCCACTGTTCAGACTGTAAAAAGCTTTTTTTTTTTCCCGAATCAATGATCGGTAAGTATGTTTTGCTCGGCCACGAATCTCAGCTCCAACGCATGCCTCAACAATTCGGCAAAAAATATAACTTTGCAAAGTAATGATCAAAATCTAATAAAAGTATTAGTCACACACGCGTTAAATTTCTGAAAGTTTTCTGAAGTATCAAACGTTCGTTTATTGAAGTAAAACAAGGAGAGTTTGTCAGCTCAAAAAAAAAAAAAAAAATCGTCTCCCTGCAGTAATTGCTAATCTTCAGGAACAGTTACAGACGAACAGTTAAAACGTCTAAGGGCATTTCTTTTATTTTATGTTTTTATGCTTTTAGAGAAAACCACAAACCGTCCTACGAGTTCACTGTCTGTTTCATGCTGTTTATTGTTTACCTTATCTGCCTGTGACCTGCTCTTGTGTCAACATATTTTATGTTTTTCGTGAAAACGTATGTATAGCGCAAGTGAATTTCAATTCGGGGATATTAATAAACTAAACTATACTAATGTAAACTTATGTGAATCGGATTGAACCCGATCGGATCGGATCGGATCGGACTGAACTGAAGTGATCTGATATCTGTATCCTCTAGTCGGTCGGTGGGTGGTCCGCCTGTCCTTCCAGCTTCACGGCCAGCAGGGAGAACAGGGCCCAGCGAAGCAGCAGCTGTAGTTTCAAGGGAGGCAAGTGTGGTTCACGTTGGCGCCGTCCTTCATAGTGACAGTCACCGTCAGAAGATCAGCACGCCCCACGTCAGCTGCACACGAAAACTGGGTTACAATCACAGACGTATAGATCACACGTGTGTCACTAGTATCCTGTCGCGTATAATACACGTGTGTCAATGGTATCCTGTCGCGTACAGTACGCGTGTGTCAATGGTATCCTGTTGCGTACAATACACGTGTGTCACTAGTATCCTGTCGCGTATAATACACTGGCGTGTGTCACTAGTATCCTGTCGCGTACAGTACGCGTGTATCAATGGTATCCTGTCGCGTACAATACGCGTGTGTCAATGGTATCCTGTCGCGTATAATACACTGGCGTGTGTCACTAGTATCCTGTCGCGTACAATACGCGTGTGTCAATGGTATCCTGTCGCGTACAATACGCGTGTCAATGGAATCCTGTCGCGTATAATACACGTGTGTCAATGGTATCCTGTCGCGTATGATACACGTGTGTCACTAGTATCCTGTCGCGTATAATACGCGTGTGTCAATGGTATCCTGTCGCGTACAATACGCGTGTGTCAACGGTATCCTGTCGCGTACAATACGCGTGTGTCAACGGTATCCTGTCGCGTACAATACGCGTGTGTCAACTCACCAAGGACGAGCAGCTTCATAGTAAAATAACTCACCAAGGACGAACGGCCTCATAGTAAAATCACTCACCAAGGACGAGCGGCATCATAGTAAAATCACTCACCATGAACAAGCGGCCTCATAGTAAAATCACTCACCAAGGACGAGCAGCCTCATAGTAAAATCACTCACCAAGGACGAACGGCCTCATAGTAAAATCACTCACCAAGGACGAGCGGCCTCATAGTAAAATCACTCACCATGAACAAGCGGCCTCATAGTAAAATCACTCACCAAGGACGAGCGGCCTCATAGTAAAATCACTCACCAAGGACGAATGGCCTCATAGTAAAATCACTCACCAAGGACGAGCGGCATCATAGTAAAATCACTCACCATGAACAAGCGGCCTCATAGTAAAATCACTCACCAAGGACGAGCAGCCTCATAATTAATAAAATCACTCACCAAGGACGAGCGGCCTCATAATAAAAACACTCACCAAGGACGAACGGTCTCATAGTAAAATCACTCACCAAGGACGAGCGGCCTCATAGTAAAATCACTCACCAAGGACGAGCAGCCTCATAGTAAAATCACTCACCAAGGACGAGCGGCATCATAGTAAAATCACTCACCATGAACAAGCGGCCTCATAATAAAATCACTCACCAAGGACGAGCGGCCTCATAGTAAAATCACTCACCAAGGACGAACGGCCTCATAGTAAAATCACTCACCAAGGACGAGCGGCATCATAGTAAAATCACTCACCATGAACAAGCGGCCTCATAGTAAAATCACTCACCAAGAACGAGCAGCCTCATAATTAATAAAATCACTCACCAAGGACGAGCGGCCTCATAATAAAATCACTCACCAAGGACGAGCGGCCTCATAATAAAATCACTCACCAAGGACGAGCGGCCTCATAGTAAAATCACTCACCAAGGACGAGCGGCCTCATAATAAAATGACTCACCAAGGACGAACGCCCTCATAAATAAAATCACTCACCAAGGACGTGCGGCATCATAGTAAAATCACTCACAATGGACGAGCAGCCTCATAATTAATAAAATCACTCACTAAGGACGAGCGGCCTCATAATAAAATCACTCACCATGGACGAGCAGCCTCATAATTAATAAAATCACTCAGCAAGGACGAGCGGCCTCATAAATAAAATCACTCACCAAGGACGAGCGGCCTCATAATAAAATCACTCACCAAGGACGAGCGGCCTCATAGTAAAATCACTCACCATGGACAAGCGGCCTTATAGTAAAATCACTCACCACGAAGGAGCAGCCTCATAATAAAATCACTCACCAAGGACGAGCGGCCTCATAAATAAAATCACTCACCAAGGACGAGCGGCCTCATAGTAAAATCACTCACCAAGCACGAGCGGCCTCATTATAAAATCACTCACCAAGGACGAGCGGCCTCATAAATAAAATCACTCACCAAGGACGAGCGGCCTCATAGTAAAATCACTCACCATGGACAAGCGGCCTTATAGTAAAATCACTCACCAAGGAAGAGCAGCCTCATAATAAAATCACTCACCAAGGACGAGCGGTCTCATAAAGAAAATCACTCAGCACGGACGAGCGGCCTCATAATAAAATCACTCAGCAAGGACGAGCCGCCTCATAATAAAATCACTCAGCAAGTACGAGCGGCCTCAAAATAAAATCACTCACCAAGGACGAGCGACCACATGACAAAATCACTCACCAAGGACGAATGGCCTCATAATAAAATCACTCACCAAAGACGAGCGGCCTCATAATAAAATCACTCACCAAGGACGAGCGGCCTCATAGTAAAATCACTCACCAAGGACGAGCGGCCTCATAATAAAATCACTCACCAAGGACGAGCGGCCTCATAATAAAATCACTCACCAAGGACGAGCGGTCTCATAATAAAATAACTCACCAAGGACGAACGGCCTCATAATAAAATCACTCACCAAGGACGAGCGGCCTCATAATAAAATCACTCACCAAGGACGAGCGGCCTCATAATAAAATCACTCACCAAGGACGAGCGGCCTCATAATAAAATCACTCACCAAGGACGAGCGGCCTCATAATAAAATCACTCACCAAGGACGAGCGGCCTCATAATAAAATCACTCACTTGAAGAACTCCACTTTGCTTTTGACTGGAGCTTAGAGTACAGGATCACAGGAAACGGTCCCTGCTTTTGCCATGCACATCCGTCAGCGTGATCACTAACCATTAGCCATCCTTGTACGTTGTCACAGCCTCTGCTATCGGTGAAGGGCGCATAGAAGCGTCTATTATCCCCCTTGCTAATTACAGAAGAAAAAAAAAATCATCAGCATCCTCATCCTCATCATACGGTCTCCTGCTCCTCCTTTTCTTCAACCGAAACAACAACAACAACGACAGCAACAAAAACAACAAAAACAACAAAAACAAGACGACAACGACAACGACGACGCACTTCCCACAACAATTTAACGTGCACATTTCTTTTTTTTTCTTTTCTTTTTTTTTTATAGACATACATACTTACATACATACATACGGACATATAGACAGAAACATAATTCTTGTTTACTTGGCCTCATGTGCACAGACGCCAACTTTTGTTTTGGCACAACTGCGCATTTGAAGGCGCCCGTATGCTCTGGATGCGATGCAAGGCCGTCTACGGAATGTGTGGGCTGGCGAAAATTCCAGTTCTCCTAACCAGCGCCTAACAGGCGCAAGGACACAAACTGACCGTGGGGTCATGTTTTGTGTTTATTTGAGGTACCCTGTTTGGCGAGTGTGCTAGTTGGTATTGATTTTTGTTGTCACGAAAAAGCATGATTTTTTTGTGATTTTTGTGTTATGTTGGTCAAGGTGCATGCCAGGCGGCCGCAACAAGAGGCAAGTTGCAAGTGAGGCCGGGACTCAGGTCGGGCACAAGTGACGCATGCAGATTTCTGTGAACTGGTTCTCTGGCCTAAACAGAAAATAGACGTGCATTACTCCAGTGAGGCCTGAGCGGAAAGGAGACATTCATTTAAAAAAAAAAAAATTCCTGTCAGGTGCGTGCCCTTTAATGGTCTGTGGATGTTAATTTTTGGTTCGAGATTGAAGCATTTGTAGGAGTGACAATGATGCCTGAGGCTAATAGGGAATATACAGGTATTTTGAGACCTCGTGCAATTGTGTCCTTTGACCAACACTGCCTGACACCAGATGATATTGTCGTCGCGTGTACCCTTCTCTTGACTCGGTTTCAGACAGTGAGGTGCTGTCACTGTGCAGGCGTCTGATCGGTACAATGTTAGACACGCATCGAAAGAGAACAAGAATGTGTGGATGATTGGACTTTGCTCTCTCTTTGCTTTGTGCAACCGTTTTGGTTCCGGTGGAAATTCTGGTTGTGACAGTATTTGAAGAGAGATAATTATCATTTGGATGTCACTAATTAGAACACGCATCGTTGTCGTTGCAGTTGTCGTTGATGTTGTGACTGTTGTTGGTGGTGGTTTTCAATGTAATTTAGCGTTCTAGGATTAATATTATATGTATGACTTCTTGTCCTTCTCATACAATGACACTGGCCTTACGATATTAAAGCATTTGTCAAGAAAGAAACATAGAAAGCGAGTGACACTAAAATCATCATGGGAAAGTGATGTGGAAAGGACCATTCCCCCCCTCTCCCCCCTAAAAAGGCAGATAGAACAAACATACAACACACACACACACACACACACACACACACACACACACACACACACACACACACACACACACACACACACACACACTAAAACACACACACACACACACACACACACACACTAAAACACACACACAAAAACACAACCAACAAACTAAAAAAATCACAGAATAACATACAAGCAAAACCAACTAAAACCCAACCAACCAAACAGCAACATCCCCAATCCCACCCCCATCCCCCAATTAAATCAACAACAACAAAAACAAAAGCAACAACAAAACAAACGAGACAAATGCCCATTTTCTGATGAACAAAACAGAACACGCAATTTTATCATCAAAATGACCTAAATCTGGTCTCTGTGCCTGTGTGCGCGTGAAACGTGCGGTGCAAAAACTAAAGGTACAGAAATACAAACAACACACACACACACACACACACACACACACACACACACACACACACACACACACACACACACACACACACGCACGCACGCACGCACGCACGCACGCACGCACACACACACACACACACACACACACTCCATCCATCTACTTGATACCTATCTATTTATCTTTGAACGTTCGCGTGCGTTGAAAAGTACACACACAAAAAATCAAGTGCCTTGAAGAGCACATAGGGCATGCTTGGATAAACAAAGTGATGGAGTCATGCATGTCATGGACAGTTTTGTTTGTAACTGCACAGAGCAATAAATCAACATTTTCAGAGAGATAGATTTTAACCCAAACTTTATGTCTTTTGGGTTTTTGAAAATGTGAAATTTTTTAAAGACGTGATACGTAAAATGAATTCGTAACAGTTTACCCTGCAATCGTAAAATATGCGGACGCTTCCCCTGACTTCACCCCTGTCCAAGACGACCTGATTACTCTGGACTGCGAAAACCAGCTGGTTTTAGTAGACTCTGTACCGTTGAAGTCAATGAAGGCAACTTCTGTCTTGTCTTTGTACACAGAAACCCGGACCTATATGGGAGAAAATAAAAACAATAACAATAACATCAACACAGTTTTTAAAAAAAATGGAACACCTCATGTGAAACCAACATGTACGACCACTACAAAACGAAACGACAGCAGTCTACGACATCGATCAATTGCTCTCTCTCTCTCTCTGTCTCTCTCTCTCTGTCCCTCTCTCTCTCTCTCTCTCTCTCATCCCGACTGGGGTCAAATATTTGTGCCGGCCTTTTTCTCGTCGCCCCGTCTTCACCCATACGTGGTGGAAAAGGCCGTTAAACTCACCAACACCTCTCTCTCTCTCTCTCTCTCTCTCTCTCTCTCTCAATTCGACATCAACACAGTTTAAAAAAAAAAACACCTCATGTGAAACCAACATGTACGACCACTACAAAACGAAACGACAGCAGTCTACGATATCGACCAATCGCTCTCTCTCTCTCTCTCTCTCTCTCTCTCTCTCTCTCTCTCTCTCTCTCTCTCCCTCTCTCTCACACACACACACACACACACACACACACACACACACACACACACACACACACACACACACACACACACACACACCACGGCAGATTATGCATACACCATTAACAGCAGTAACAACAAGAAGAGAGAGAGAGAGGGGGGGTTGGGAGTTTAACGTCCTTTTTCCACCACTTACGGGTGATTTCAAATACGGGGCAACGATGAAAATGCCACCACAAATATTTGGCCCCAGCAGGGGTTCAGACTCAGGACCCGAGCACTGGAAGTTCAACAAGAGAGAGAGAGAGAGAGAGAGGTCGCCCTAACAGTGTCGATGAGTGATGACGGCCAGTTGTCTAGGAGACGACTGCGGACGTGAGCACCACATGGGGCACAGTCGGCAGTCAGACAAGCGCCCGGACAGTCATCCGGGTTGTCGTCGTCGTTGTTGCCGACGTCGTTGAAAGTGGCATACGACGACACACCGATTCCCGCCGCCACTCGGAAGACAAGTGCCCCTACACACACACGCACACGTGTTCTTCAACTCAATGTGTTCGGCAGCTTTTGATAGAGAAACAATGAAACGGAGTGATTCTTTGAAGAATAGTTCTGGATGGGGTGAGATGGGGTTTGGTGGAAAGGTTGAGGGACAGGGTTGGGGGGGGGGGAGGGGGGGGGATGGACGGAGACACGTTACTTGAGACGCGGGTTTTCAGTCGGGGGCTGTAGTTTGAAGAATGTGAGTGAATTGAGGAGGGGTTGGCAGAGAGAGAGAGGGGGGGGGGGGGGGTAGGCGGGGAGAGGGGTGGGTGGGCTTGATGCGCAGGCTGTGTTTTGCATCTTGCGGCCGCGCAGATAAAAAGTAAGAAACAAACAAACAACAAAACAACCTTGGATGTCGCTAGTATGTATGGTAGCTCGGCAGATCGTCTACCAGAAAAAAAAGTCATAAAAAAATGGTGGAAAATCACAACACTCATTATGAGCTGGTAAGCTGTATCTCGCAAACTTTCTCCACTAACATCTGTTGACGCGCGTGATCTACAAAGCGTCGTCTGCTCGTAACTCTGATGGAAGATCATGGTGACTGTCTCGATTTTCTGTGAATCCGCAGAGAACATGTTTGAAACCATGTAAGTTTCGACCAAGGGATGAATAACTGGTTATGACGAGAAGAAAATGGTCACCAGAAGCTATGTTGTGGGGTGTTTTTATATTATTATTTCTTTATTTTATTTATTTATTGTTTTGGGTTTGTTTGTTTTTTTTGCCACAACTCTTTGCCGGCTCCAGTGGTATCCTGATTCCTCCATGGTAATGATGGAATCCACGGAGGGCTCGGAATCTGGGGCAATTTTTATTATGCACGATGGCGGAGATGAGGACGATGGTAAGATGCTATGGAGGTCCGTGTGGTTTGGGACTGCGGGAGAGGGCCGCATTCCACGCTTCCTGTCATAAATATCCCGGCATTAACTTGGCCCCGGAACTATGGTACCTCTGGTGCCGGCTGTGTAATCATTCACATCATAAGACGTGTCATACCGAGGGAAGCACCCCCAAAGTCGCACCCGTGAAGTGGGTGAATCTCGGCTGTGTGGCAACAGCCTCCCCATTGGGCCCATAGTACACCCACTCTGGGTAGGAGCCGACTTAGGTAGGGAAAATCCCACTTGCCTCGGCTGGGACTCGAACCCGGATCTCCCTGTCCATGGTCCGAAGTGATAACCACTACACTACGGAGGCCGGTCGGGTGTTTTTATTGTGTGTGTTACACTGAAGTAAACAATCAATTAAGCTCGGGCTGTTGTATTTAGGCTTCCGAAGCGCGGGAAAACTGTGTAAGTGAGACAGAGTTGATACAGCCTACACAATCTTTGGCACGGTTATTAATTTTGCTTGCTATGTTGGTCATGTACAGCATGCATCCTGCAAGTCAGTTGTTTGTCTCACCAACTTCAAGCAAAAAGTTTATATTAATCAAAGGAAAACCAAACTGGGTTAAAACGAGTTGCGTTCCACGTGATGTAGCCCTGGTCAAAATAGCAGAGGTCAGTGTAGGCAGAGCTTCCCCTCTAATTATTGCCATTGCAATACCGTTAACATGCACTTGTTCCACCGCTGAGCATTGTCATAAGCCCTTGTTGTTCATGCTCAGTAATTGTTTGTTTACTTGGCACAAATTGTACTGCAATAAACCTGTTTAAACCAAAATAGCAGAGGCTAGTAACTCAGAACTGTTTGGTCATGGCCGTTTGCATCTTGTATCATTTATACATTTTGTTTTGTAATGCTGATGGCTCTGTGTGAACAAACATAAGAAACTGTCAATAATTTCAGAAAAAAAAAAACAAATTTAGTCTTGCTCCAGTCATTTTTGATGATAAACAGACCGTTCTCCGGGGGACAGAGAGAACGCAAAGAACAACAACAACAAACAAACAAGCACGCAAACGAGCATAAGAAACAAAAACAAACACAAAAGACTGAAAGTACAACAGTAACAAAAACAACAACAAAATAGAATACAAAAACATAACACATATCACCAACCAACCAACCAACTAACCAACAACAACAACAACAACAGCAATACCCAACAAACAAACGATAAAAAGAGGGCGGGGGGTTGGGAGGCTGGGGGTATGGGGTGGGGGGTGTTAGATCTCACCTGGTCGCCCCGTGTAGAGCCACGTCTCGGCACCAGCAGAAGGAGAACCAGAATGGCATGGCAAAGGTGCCGACGAATGACCTCGACATGTTGACGGTGGCACGAAGGAAAAGGCAACACACCCCTCATGGTTCAGACATCTGACGTTACACTCAAATCTCGAGCGGACCAAAGCATGGAACAAGAGACTGTGGGAAAAGATAACGTTGTCTAGACGTGGATCGCGTTCAGCTTGCACTTGTCTGGTGAACTGTCCATTGCCTTTGGCACGGTCCAAGTTGAGTGCCAACATGACAAGGATTGAAATTATTGAAAACATGCCGTCCAAGTCAATAATATAACTGTCACTCTCTTGAAAAAAAAGTTTTTCCTCGTTAACGACGAAAATTCTTCTTCAGCAGAAAAAAAAAACAACGTTGAAGTATTTTTTTTTTTTTTCAGTTTCTTTTTATCTCTCGCGGTTTCTCGGCTGACTGGTACGAGAACTACAATGTTGATATTTGCTTTAGCGGCTTGAATCCTTCAGGTGCAGCATGGAAAGTAACTGTGTCGATCAGAGGACAGTTTAGCATCTTGTCATCTTTGTGAGATGTACCGCGAGTTATAATTTGAAGTATATTGATTTTTACCGTAGCTGGCATACTTGCAGCATAGTGACGTGAGCGTGGTATG
>JACVVK020000116.1:1427500-1442500 GCA_018292915.2 Batillaria attramentaria | reverse complement strand
CCCAAAAAGAGTGGGGAATTAAAATGACTTGACTTGATATAAAAATAATGGAAAAGACAGAATCACGTGGTAGATAGAGTACTGCAAGAACGTGTTAATATAATTGTAATAAAGAACATTTCATGAAACCTCTAACTTGGTATCAACTCTAGGTGCGTTACATGAAATACAGGGTAAACAGAATAAAACAAGAACACATAATAGAAAGATCAAACAGACCGAAAAACAGATTTAAAAACAAAAAGAAGAAACATAGATGAAAGCAGACAAAAGACCGACACAAAACATCGAGGGATAGAAAACATGTCCTGTTATATAGAAGCAAGGGAAGCCGCCATCGACCAGCTATAAATGTCCACAGAACTGCATACATCATGTAGCTCTGTGCAAGTAACCATAGACCCACTCTGACGTCATGTCATTGGTTTGGATGAAGCACGATCACCCACGCGGTTCTTTCCTGTAGTCTAAAACCAAGGGAAACCACCCGCCGCCGATGCGATACCCATCTGAAATATAACACAACAAATGCGGGTTATCCTGAAAGACAGGAAGTAACGAAGACATCGAATACCATGTCCCGAGCTCCGGGGAGGGGGGGGGGGGGGGGCTGTCCCAACTCTTTGCCAGCTCAATTTGTTTTTCTCCCAGGTTCATGTGTGGAACCCACGGAGGGACTCGGTAGCTGGGACAATTTTTATTATGCATGATGATGGAGATGAGGATGATAGTAATATGATGCTATGGAGGCCCATGTGGTTTGGGACCCTGCGGGACAGGGCCGCATTCCACGCTTCCTGTCATAAACATGCCGGCATTAGCCAAGGCATCGGGAAACTACGGCACCTGCGGTAATCATCCACATCATAAGACGTGTCATACTAAGGGAAGCACCCCCAAAGTCGCACCGTGAAGTGGGTGAAACTCGGCTGCTGCTGTGGCAACAACCTCCCCATCGGGCCCATAGCACACCCGCTCTGGTAGGAGCCGACCCTAAGTAGGAAAAATCCCGCCTTGACTCGGCTGGTATCAAACCCGGGTCTCACGGTCCATGATCCGAAAGGCTAACCACTACACTACGGGGGCCGGTGGCACGAAGATTTCACAATCTCGACGTCTCGAGCCGAGATTACTGACCATGGTTCCTTTGATCCTTTGCTGCTCCTAACTTTGATCAGCCTTTGAAATTGTTGATTTGTCATGCGGGAACAGAGCGCGGAAAGTCCCTGCATAAGTTCCTATTTTGTGCCAGACCGGCCAGGACAAAAGTCACTAGGTACGTCGACTTGACCACTGTCTCTCTCAGCTTTTAAAACCAATTACAGCTAAACAACTATCACACTAAACACTATTCAGATCACAGACCGGCAAAAGGTCACGTTTCCTTTCTGATGCGCAGCACGCTGACACCTCAGTTTTTGAATGGAATCTCGTAGTGTAAGTGGCTAGCACTTCGGACCAAGGCCCGGTTCGAGGCCCTGCCGTGGCAAGCGGGATTTTTCCTATCTTGTTCGCGGTCCCAGACCACACGCACCATCGTCGCATTATTGTACCATCATCCTTATCTCCATCATCATGCATAATAATAATTGCCCCAGCTTTCGAGCCCTCCGTGGATTCCACCCATGACCTGGGAGGAACACCACCTTTTCCTATCTTGTTCCGCGGTCCCAGACCACACGCACCATCGTCGCATTATTGTACCATCATCCTTATCTCCATCATCATGCATAATAATAATTGCCCCAGCTTTCGAGCCCCTCCGTGGATTACACCCATGACCTGGGAGGAACACCACTGGAGCTGACAAAAGAGGTGGGGAAGAAGAAGAAAAACAAAACAACAACAACAACAACAACAACAACAACAACAAAAGCGTTTTGAATGAATTATTCGGGCTGAGTTCTAACTACTTTTAGCATCTTGAAAGACACATTAGAATATATTCACAAACAAAAACTCAAATCTGCCAATTTAATTTTTTTTGCGCGCCTCTGTCATTGTAGAAATGATTACCATTTTTTTTTCCTGAGGAAACTGCGTTAAAAGTTGTATACAGTGTAACGTACTCATCATGGCCAGAGACACACGTGGGCTGCGGGTAGCAAGGAGCGGTCACACAGACGACCTGTTTCAGCACGCACTTCTGGCCAAAAGGGCAGTTCTGCACATAGAAAAAATGTTGTGAAGTTAGCTCTTTTTTCCGTTTCCTTGTGCCGTTCGCGTCATCAACCATCACTCGTACACGTTCGTATTGTGCGCTTACTTTCAAAGTACTATGCGCTTAATTTCAGGAGTTGACAGGCTGTATGAATGCACGCAAGGACTAGCAGCTGGTAAACTTTACACCCAAAAGAACCAGGGTGGCAGTTTAACATAGTCTATCTGGGCAGAAACGCCTGACGCTGCTAAAAGCAGGAAGGAATGAAAAGTGAAGCGGACAATGCAAAAATTAGACATGCATTCGTGTTAAACAGTAACGTTTGAAATGAAACAGAACGAGACATACAGAGCGACAGATGCAGACTTTATTATTTATTTATATATTCATTTTATTTACTTTTTTTTTTTTTTTGGGGGGAGGGGGGGGTGAGAGAGTAGAGAGCAGAGAGGAGAGGGGACGGTAGAGTAGAGAGGAGATCGCGAGAGAGAGAGAGAGAGGAGAATGGCCATGCCAGTGAAAATGACATAATCTTTATTTTCCAAAGGTAAACATTTTGGCAGAAATACCACGTTCAACTTGCTGTTGCTAAACTTCGAAAATGTGAGCGAAGGAAGGAAAATCTAAAAGCTGCAGAGAGAGAGAGAGATGAGAGAGAGAGAGAGAGGACACACACACACACACACACACACACACACACACACACACACACACACACCACACACACACACACACACACACACACACACACACAGACGCACCAACATTTTCACAAGTTGGGGCCGGTTTGCACTGGGACGAGCGCAGTATGACCCTCCACAAGGGCTGGGGCAGCATTTTCAAGTTCCCCCCTACAGTCGCCGTCACCGGGGGTTTACACTGATAGGTACAGGGTCCGACGCTACCGTAGGGTCCAACATTACCAGCCCAGTCAGACCAGTCGGGGGACACATTCCGGCTTGATGATAGGACCAGGTCTTGGCACAGGTATAGGTTGTGGTATCGGAGCTAGATTGAAAAGCAGAGCCACAGATAAGACTGATAAAGCAGGTGACTGACAGCGCAGAATAATTACGAGAGGTTTGTACCAGAATCAGTGTCCCTGGTTGCTGCAAAACGTACACGAGTACACGTAACGCCACCAATCTTACTACATGTTCTTTATCACATATGATATCTGTCTACTGGTCATCGCAAAGTTTCACCCCCGCCTCCTCCACATGGGCAGATAATCATGGTACCTTGAATCACGTATAGCGTCTGAACTGTGAAATGGCTGATTTTTGGATGCCCGGAGTCCACGTGGGATCTGAAGATCCAGGATCAGGTACCTTACAAGTATATTTCCCTCCCGCTTATCACTTGCTTGCGCGGCGTAAAGCCCTAACTAACTAACTAACTAACTAACTAACTAACTCCCCCTTATCACTCCCCACCCACCCACCCCCTTAATCACCCCCACTCCCCTCTTTTGTTTGTTTGTTTGTTTGTTTTGTTTTTGTCGTTTTTGTTGCTGTTATTACGTAAGTCAATGGACCCGAAAAAAAAAACTGCACAGCTGGCCGACACTGTAACTTTAAGTCTCTAAAGCTAAAGTTCCCATGTGGTGGGCCCTCACGTTCACAATTAATACTTCGCTGCAAAGATTTATAGGATCGCCAATTTTCTGTTTTATTCTCAGTTAGTAAAGTGCGGAACTAAATACAGCGCTAGCAAAACGGGTTTTCTACCATTCAAACGGGTTTCTACCATTCAAACGGGTTTTCTACCATTTCAAAACGGGTTTCTACCATTCAAAACGGGTTTTCTACCATTCAAAACGGCGAGGCAACCATCTGTTGGTAAGCTATTGGAAACACTGTACCATAGAGTGAGTTACAGTTACCTGAATTGTTCATTGTGTTTAATAATAATATTGATAATACTAATAATAACAACAATAACAATAACAATAATATTTATATGGCGCCTATCCCCGGGGAACGAAGCTCTAGGCGCCTTATCATCTAAAACGAAGGTAAAAAAAACAAAACAACAACAACAACAACAACAACAACAAACCCATAAAACAACACATTCACTCAATGTACACTACGTCAGTAAGAACAACTAAAAAAGCAAAAGAGTACTGAGTAGAAATGATAAAAGACAGGCAAAGACAATTCAAAACCAAGAACAAGTACCAGTGATAAGATCCAGAACAAAAGGATTAGAATGGAATGAGCCAGATAAAACCTTAAAAGATAGCAGTGGCGAGGAGCTGTTTCCATGTAGATTGCAGTGGGTCGTGGGAGGTGATAATTAATGAGAATGTATATAGAGGTCTACTCACCGCTGCGAACACACTCGGGTCCGTAAGCTGTCTCGATGCAGACATATCCCTGCGTACATCTCTGACAACACACACACACACACACACACACACACACACACACACACACACACACACACACACACACACACACACACACACACACACGCACGTACGCACGCACGCACGCACGCACGCACACACATCTCATCTTTTATTACTCTGCCACAAATCTGTAAAGAGTGAATGGACACGATCCTGGAGTCAGGTTATATTTTAGGGGAGAGACTGGTTAAAAGAACAAGCCACTGCACACCAGTAAGAGCCACTTCAAGCCACTATTACACAAGGCGTCTGCCTTCCCCCGCCAGGCTGGAGACCGCTGCAGATTGCATAATAGTGGCTTGAAGTGACTTCTAGTGATCTGAGGACTTCCAACCTAAACTTGCGAAATTTACATGGCCCTCTAAGAGTTAAAAGAAATGGAGGAAGAAATTATTACCGCGTTGGCACATGTGATGCAGCTGCCCCTTGTCTTTGCACACAGGTCCACATCTGGAACCGCAGCACACCTCGTCCCCGAGCGTCAGTTCTCGATCAGAACCGCACTGCAAATAAGAATAAAACGAACCACTGCAAATAAGAATAAACGAACCACGAAGTGTCACTTCGAAGGTGGGAGTTTCGCGGTTTCACATCTTCGTCTACGGCGAGGGTGTTTTTAACGACGGGGGGTTGGGGGCATGAGGGGGTGGTGCGGATGGGGGGTGGGGGAGTGGGGGGGGGAGGGAAGCCTGTAAAAAATTGTGATTTGAACCAATGGCCTTCCGATTTCAAGTGTCACGCTCAACCGTTTGACTCCTATCCCCAAAGACAAATAAAATAAAAAATAAAAAATGAATAAATAAATAAAGTTATTAAAATTAAGAAATTAATAAAGAAGAACAGTAAAGAAACAAATAACACCCAGCCACACCAAAACAACAACAACTTGAGAGAGAGAGGAGAGAGAGAGACGAGAGAGTGGAGAGAGGTGAGAAGAGAGAGGCTGAGAGAGAGACGGAGAGAGAGAGAATGAATATTTATTTCACAACAGTGGAGGCTGTTAACATCAGACAGTTAATTTTCATACCTGCCTTTGCTAAAGATTGCTATATTCTAAAATATCAATATCAAAAGGAAGTAAAGAGAGAGAAAAGAACAGCTGTTGCACACACACACACACACACCACACACACACACACACACCACACACACACACACACACACACCACACCACACACACACACACACACCCACACACACATTTATTCATTTACTAACAGATAATGCACGACGACCACACACACACACACACACACAAATCGATAAGCAGAACGGAAAGAGAGGAATATAGCGGCAGGCGAACAGACAGCACACAATCGATCAGATAAGATTACTGAAACGTTATATAGCTTTGTTATAAGTGAGGTAAAGGAAGTGGTAATAATTTTACTCGATGAGAGGACGAGAGACGAGAGCAGACGGCTGTAGAGAGAGAGGAGAGAGAGAGCGAGGAGAGCGAAATCAAGAACCTTTATTTTACAACGGTAGAAGTTACAGGCATTTTCATATCAATTTTAAAACTTGCCGTTGCTACACTGCATGAGCTAATACTACTGTCAAAAGAAAAAGAAAAAAAAAAAGGAGATACTAAGTAAGGACCAGCACACACACCACACACACACCACAACACACACACACACACAACACACACACAACACACACACACACACCACACACTTGTACACAGAGAGAGAGGAGAGAGAGAATGGTGATAAGTGTACGATTTATAAAGCATGTTATACCCTGTAGGAATTGACAGGGCAGTTGTTGTTTCCAATTTCCGGTGTCAAGCGCGCCCACATGACCGGCAATCTGTATGAAACTGGGACACGAACACACAACAACAAACAAACACCTGAATGAGAATTACTTTAAAACCTTCATTCGACAGTGCATGGCGTCATACGTAGTCTTCTTTTGCAATAGTTTCATCCCTTGAAAAGGGCTTTACGTGATTTCACAACAACAACAACAACAGCAGCAAACAGTGAAAATATTGATTTAAGGCGCCAACGAGAAACGGAAAGTGAGCAAAGATTAGCCGTTATGAAATGTATTCGGTCACAACATCCTGAATAATTTTTTTTTCAGCAATAGGTCTTCAAAAGTTGCTCCATACAAAGTTCTCGTCGGCAGCTGAGTTACCAAACGCTCCATATGTCACAAATCATAATACTATGTGGAGAAATATTATCAGTTGTTTTAACTCAATTGTGTCCCTCATGTCTTTGGTCAGCGTGGTTATTCATACAACGGTCCGAATTGGAATGATCTCCCAGTTTCGATCAGATATGCAGACACAAAACTATCTTTCAAAACAAATTTGAAAACCCACCTCTTCACAGCCTTCAACCAATAACTGTTGCCACATCATTATCTTTCTGGTCAGATGTGTGTGTGTGTGTGTGTGTGTGTGTGTGTGTGTGTGTGTGTGTGTGTGTTGTGTGCGGTGTGTGTGTGTGCGTGTGTGTGCGTGGTGTGCGTGTGTGTGGTGTGCGTGTGTGCGTGTGTGCGTGTGTGTGTGTGTGTGTGTGTGTGTAAGCCAGGGGCTACGCCCGTGTATGATGCTGCACATTCATGTGTTTTTAGTTAAATGTATGTGTGTGCGACATGTTGTGTGTGTTTCTGGGTGATCGGGTGAGTGTGTGTTCCTTGTAAGGCGCCCTGAGCTCCCGTGAGAGGGAGGGCGTCCCTTAAGTAGCCCATTTTATTATTATTATCATATTTATTATTTCATGAGTACAGCACCTATTCTTTATAATGTCGGACCCGTCGACAGTGGCATGCCGACGGCAGCTTTGTGTTCAACGTAACTTGACACCCAAACCATTGTCACAGTGACTTCAGTTTGAAACATTTATTTCATATTTTATTGTTTTATGCGAATGATGACGACAGGTATTAAAAAATACATGATTGACAACGTAACTCTTTTAAAAACTATACCACAGCTGTTTTGGTTGGAAAATGTTGAGAACCAACATTATGGTTTTTCAACAATAAAATCAATTTAATTTCCGAAACCTAAATAGCTTAGGTGACCACTCACACAAGGTGACTGTAATAATAATAATAATAATAATGTAGGCGCTTTATCCAAAATATTTTGCTCAAAGCGCCGCGAGCTCACATGAAGCACACGAATTCTCTCAGACACTGGACATGTACACATGCTGCGAAGGGACCAGCTCAGCAGTTTACATTTCGGTATTTAAGAATTGCATTTTTTTTTTTAATTAATGTGTTCCGCCCGGTGTGTGAGAGAATGCGCGTGATTCATGTGCGTGTGCGAGTTTTGTAGAGCTCGCGCCACTTCATCATTGTTGCCAGTGAACGTTCAAAGAATAACTCTCACCAGAAGTGCGAAGAAAACCAAGCCCTGCATCTTGCGAGTTCCTTCCTAAACCTTGTGCCTTCGTCCTTCTGTCTTTGAAAACCTCACACACACACACGTCTCAAATGGGAGACGACAGCTGCATCCAGTCTTATGTGAAAGAGTTGTTTCGTATCCTTATTTTATACATCCTTCATGTTTTTTTTGTCCATGCAGTTGTAATCCGGGTCTGGTTCCACCTCGTCACGCTTGCCTTTGTCTTGAGCTAATGTTGCTATGTCAACGCCATGAACTCGGCAAACATGTCGGATGTGACGTCATGAAGGGATCGACTAGCTGGGGGACAAGAATTATGTCGGGAAATGGGGCCTTAGAGAGAGAGAGAGGGGGGGGGAGAGGGGGGGGGGGGAGAGAAAGAGAGAGAGAGAGTTTCATGTTAAAAACAGTAAACGTATTCGGTGTGTCGATCACATGCCGCATAAACAGCAAAAATTCAAACAGATTTAGAATAGGAGCACCTGAATTTAAATTAACACACACATATACAAGCAAGAGAGAGAGAGAGAGAGAGAGAGAGACAGACACACACACACACACACACACACACACAACACACACACACACACACACACACACACACCGAGGCACAGGCAGGACACAGAGAAGAAGACACTGGCTTGAATCGGAGATCAAAACGCACTTCAACAAAGACGCCATGTGACATTTAGGGCGCATTTCATGCCACTAAAATGGTCATTATTAATGCACATTATATTTCGCCCTCCTACGTTCATAAGCGGTTTTGTAAAACTTTGTTTACGGATGTTATTACAAGGCATTAATATGGGGTTTAAAATGGACGTCGTAAAATGTGCATATTTGAAGTTGCAACAGGACATTAAAACTGTCAGCACAAGAGCCAGCTGCACGAACGTCCGTTATACTTTGTTTCCGTTAGTGAAGAAAACGCCCTTAAAAGAAACATGCAGTCGAAGAGCAAATACTTCACTTTTAAAGGATTTATGCTTTGTTTTTTGTCGGTTTTTTTTTTTTTTTTTTTTTTCTTTCATTCTTAAAGCCGCCACACGTCTGAATTTCACTGCCAACAGAGCTACGTAATCTCCCACACAAAATTCTAATCAAACTTGAGGGTCTTACCTTTTTTTTCAGTCAGACCTTTTACATTTAACACAGTTCTTCTGTTTGAGGAGGGTATTTTCCAGTGTGGTAGTTGTACACGTACTTGTAAGAGGTTGTGGGGAAGGAAGCAGTGGTGTGTGTGGTGTGTGTGTGTGTGTGGTGTGAGTGGCTTGTGTGGTGAGGAAAGTGGGTTCTGTTTTGTGAGAGACGGCACGCCCCTTAGTACTATGTATTTTCTGTGCTTTGTTCCTAGCTGACGTTATGCGACGAGGGAGCCGGGGTGGTCGAATGGTAGAGCGTTGGACTTCTAATGCTCGGGTCGTGAGTTCGATCCCCGCTGGGGCCAAATATTTGTGCTGGCTTTTTCATCGTTGCCCCGTCTTTGATATCACCCTATGTGGTGGAAAAAGGACGTTAAAACCCCTCAAACACCCACCCACCCCGTTATGCGACGAACAGTCGGTGATTGTCGGAAGTTGTTGTTTACTTGACTTTGGGGCTTTCCAGGGTTTTCCTTTGACTTTTGTTTTGTGACCGAAACTGCTACTAAAGATGCGGAAGACGTTACTGATCTTTTTATCTGATTCATCTGAGTTCCGTAACCTGACTTTTCAATCTGCAGTCAAAGGTCTTGCCCTGAAACATACCCTGCAACACAGGGAAGACCATTTGTCGCTAGTTCGTGTGGCGATTAGTCACGCACAATCACACACTTTTGCAATTACAAATTTGATTCCGCTCAGTTCACAACTAAGGCGGGCTTCTAGCAGTGTGCTCCCGCTTAATTCTGAACCCTGCGAATCACGACTGAAAATCATGGAAGTTTCACAGATTTCGCATGTACCACTCAACCAGTTGCGGGATGATCTACAAGCTGAGTTCAGCCACCCACAACCGTTTCATTGGAGAACAAATGACTGAACCAGCAAAACTCGTCTTCGTTATCATCGCCATTTTGGAAGAAATTAGCGGCGTAGCGGGAAATTTGCTGCTGCTCACCGTGTTGTTCACCAGCCGCTCACTGCACAGGCGTAGTTTCCATTACTTGTTCATCGCCAACCTTGCTGTAGCTGACCTTTTGTCCCTGGGATACTGGATGACTTTCTTCGTCCTTGACCTGAATCTTGGGCACCATCCTGTGGTAGACGACGCCCACTGCACATTCAACGCGTTCGCAGTCTGCACATGCACAGCGGTATATATATTTTCAAGCTTGACAATACAAAAGCTTTCTGGTAGTTTTCAAACGTATCGTAGCAATAGAGGAATTCCACACACATATTTCGTCATCAGCAGGAAGGTCTAGAGAAACGAATTTAAAATGTTAATATATCACACATAATAATTTTCCTCCTTTTTTTCTCGTGAGTCTTGACTATCTGGTCTCATTGACTCAGTCTCTCTTGCGGGAGAGGCGTTATAATGTGCCACGTACTTCCCAACCAGTCAACACAGTCGTGCGACATTTGTAATTTGCGTTGTGATCGTCTTCGCAGGTGTCCATTCTGTCGCTGACGAGCATCTCCCTGAACCGCTACCTCCACGTGTGTCACCACCACCTCTACTCCCGCATCTTCTCGCTGCCTGGGATCCTCGTGTGGTGTTTCATGCTGTGGGTAGCGGGTCTTGCTGTTTCGCTCCCACCGCTAGTTGGTGTCGGGAAGTACGGCTACGATTTGATAAGGCACATATGTGCCTGCCCGCAGACAGAAGACGCGGGAAATGAATACGTCAATATATGTGAAGGTGTCTTCTGTGTTGTTCCCATGATCTTCGTTGGTTACTGGAACTTTGCCATATTTCGCCACTGGAACACCGTTAAGCTGAATCTGAATACCAGATACCCGCCGAGTGAGAGCAAGCAGCAAAACGTTTTGAATTTTGTAGAGAGAGGAGGAAAAGATAAGCTGCAAATTGTAGATGCTGAAGCTGATCAGGCCAAAGAAGGACGAAGTGCCGCTGAGAATATACCAGCGGCAGCTGGGCCTGATGAGGATGCCACAGGGGACAAAGCACAGCCTCCACTGTCATTACATTTGGCGACAAACGTTCCCCAGGAAGCAGCAGGCAGTGATCAGCACGACAACACGATGCAGCACTTCCACGACCGCCTTCAGAAGGAGCGAGCCAGAGAGCGAGCCTTTGTCAGGTCGCTGCTTGTCGTCTTCCTGCTCATGATGGTCTGTTCCCTACCGAGCGGAATCACAATGCTGGCAAAGATCGCTAATCCGAGTCTCCCCCTGTCACCTGAAAACTTCATCCCAGTCTTTCTCGTGTTCTACTTCAACAGCTCCGTCAACTGGGTCGTGTACGGACTCATGAACCCTTCTTTCAGGAGAGGTTACGTCAAGCTGGTGAGGCGCGTGGTGGGAACATTCTGCCGGTGTGTATGTCCAGTGACCAGCGGCAGGTGCGTTGGTTCTGGTGTGGCTTCCGCTACCGCTACACAGTCGTCTGGCGTGTAATATGAAGTGTACAGGAAGTCAGAAGATTACCTGATTGCAGCGTATGTGGTGGAAAAGGACGTTAAACCCCAAAAGACCCACCCACCAACCTGATTGCAGATACAGTGTCTCAGAGAAACAGACTGATCAGCGCCTGGACCAATTGCTATCTGCAGCTGCTGGGATTGCCCTTGAAACGTTTGGTGTTTGTTATATGGTGGTATATGTGGTATATGTGGTATATCCGACCACTATAAACGCAAAGCTTTTGTTTTTCCAATCGAGCTGGGCGTTGAAGATTAGACTGCAGATGGACACATACTGAGTAACACCTCCTTTGTACATGTACAACAAAATCTATAACTTTCTGAAACCGACATACAGTCGCTTGGGAATGTGCAAGTCGCACACTTGACATGTATAATTTATTTTAGTCGATTTTTTCTTTGTATAATTATGTTTTTCTATGTTTCTGGTACATGTAAGCGAATGTGGAAAGGTGATTTTTGTTTTGGATCAGTTAGTAAGGACTTGTTTGACAAGGCTGTTTTTAGTGAGCGGTCAACACGTGCATCCTCCCTGTGAATGTTTGCAAAGAGAGAGAGAATCGACAGACTGCCGGTGACAGATGTTCAATGAGCCTTTGTCGTAACCGGGAAGAAACACATACGACTTTTTCACACAACCACACTATTGTAATCTATGCTGGCCGATGCTTGACTCACAGCATGATGAAACGCGGAAACTAAACATCCGGTGCGTATCGGGGACCCTGACTCATAACATTATGAAACGCGGAAACTAAGAAGCCGTTGAGTATGAATAGATATTGTGTCTTCTGATCATGAGTATCTGCTGAGTATACAGAGTACAGCCGCACTCGCCTAAGCGGAACACGCTTAAGCAAAAAACTCGGATAACAGAAACCAAAACCAATTCCCCGCCGGACCCCCCTCTTTGTAAGACTATTTTTAATTCGGATAAGCCAAACTCTGTCAAAAAATAGCTAACTCAAACACGGATATCTCAAACGTGATTTTGACAGATAAGCCGAACTCTAAACACTGTCGGAGAGACTTTCATTTTAAAAAAAAAATTGCTTAAAAAACACGCCGGGAAGATAAACATATTAAAATTTTCGTCACGGCTATAATTATCCTACGGAAACGAGCACGTGACCTGTTTTCAGTATGCGGGAAACTGATGACGCGTGCCACATGTATTGCAGGCGCCATTGTTTGGACAGAAAGAGTGCTAAGTTTGCGTGCGTGAATTAGGTGGTGGGTTCAAGGTTAGAGATGGGATGGCCCGGCGAGGGGCACAGATCGAAAGGTTACTTTGGGAGAATTGCGATGGGCGTGGTTAATGGGCTAGTCGAAAGGATGTGAGCTCGGGCTTAGATTTGTGCGTGCACGATTGTTTCTTTTGGCGTGTGTAGGGGAGGGAGTGTGTAACATGCAGTCTGCCAGTGTGTGTGTGTGTGGGGGGGGGGGGGGGGAGATGGAGCGTGCATTGGCTTGTGCGTATAGAGGCGCGCACATGTGTGTGTGTGTGTGTGTGTGTGTGTGTGTGTGTGTGTGTGTGTGAGGGTGGGGGAGGGGTGGAGGTGAGGCCGGGGGTGGGGGGGGGGAGTGCAGGAACGGAGTAGAGCGTGCATTGATTTGTGCGTACAGTAATGCGCGCGCCTGTGTGTGTGTGTGTGTGTGTGTGTGTGTGTGTGTGTGTGTGTGTGTGTGTGTATGTGTGTGTGTGTGTGTGTGTGTGTGTGTGAGGGAGGGGGGCGGGGGGGGGGGGGGGAGATGGAGCGTGCATTGGCTTGTGCGTATAGGAGCGCGCACATGTGTCTGTGTATGTGTCTGTGTGTGTGTGTGTGTGTGCCACGGTGTGTGTGTGAGGGTGGGGGAGGGGTGGAGGTGAGGGGGGGGGGGGGGAGTGCAGAAACGGTGGAGCGTGCATTGATTTGTGCGTACAGTAATGCGCGCGCTTTTCAGTGTGTGTGTGTGTGTGTGTGTGTGTGTGTGTGTGTGTGTGTGTGTGTGTGTGTGTGTGTTTTTCACCATTTAGTTTTACAGGTTTTTTTTTTTAATAAAGCCCCACCGAAGAAAGCACTTGTAACTTGTCACTGTTTTGATCTAATTCATTTAAAGACACACATACACACACACACACACACACACACACACACACACACACACACACACACACACACACACAGAGAGAGAGAGAGAGAGAGAGAGAGAGAGAGCTTTGTCTGTGTTATTAGTCTCGGGAATCAATAAGCTCGACCCGTGTCTCTCTCAGTCAGACCGTTGCGTCGCCATTATACATATTTGCATATACATAAACATTTGCCCATACCAAAGCAGCATACACGTCTACAAACTTTCGCAAAATTATCAATTCGATGTATCAGTTGCAAAGGGAAGCAAAGATATTCTCTTTAAAAAAAAAAAAAAAAAAACTTTTTACAAACATTCCAAGTGATTTTACAACTTATACTGAAAAAAACTCGCTTAAGCCGAACTGCAGGGTCATTTCTCGTGAAAGGTTTGGCTTATCCGAACTCGGATATGCAGAAACTCGGATAAGCGAAACGATTTTTCATTCCCCGGGCGAGTTCGGCTTAAGCGTGTTTGACTGTATATAGTTAGCCGATGTCGAAAGGTGCTGTGTCAAACCACTCCAAAAATAAACTTCATACTGATTATATGACCAGTTTTTTTTTTGTTTGTTTTTTTAAAGTTTCTTTACACAATGAGTTTGCTTTTTTTAAAGGTCTACAATCTCAACGAAAAGCCGCAAGTAGTATGTTTAAAAAACATAAACTATCCGACTGTGCAAAATGCACAGTCAACTCTGTCACAGTGACAGAGTTTTCAGCGTCGCCAAAACCCCTATAATAGCCACGGGCGGCCTGAATTCACAGTTCAGTTTGCGTTTTGACACTGAGCGAGAAAGATCGCAGTGACTAGTCTTCTCATGCAGCACACAACACCCGCTAGACGTGCCTCGCTCACTGATCAAAATCACAATGACGTCACCGCAAACTCTCATTTTATAAGGGTCTCCGAAGCGCTGAAAACTCTGCAACTGTGACAGAGTTGCCTGCATTATGCAAAGTCGCAGTTTTTTAAAAAAAAACACAATATTTGAGGCTTTTTGTTGAGATTGCAGACCTTTAAAAAAAAGGCAGAAGGGAAAATCTTCCCAGGTTTGTGTAATTTGAGCTTTTAGGTCAAGGCCTGACACGTGTCCGCTGTCACACGAGACGACATAAACCATGTTTTTTTTTCTTAGTTGTGCATGGACATTAGTTTTACTGAACACGCAAGAACGCTTAGCTGTAATGCATGTTGAATAAAACCACAAAGAAAGCTCAAGAAAATGTGCATTAAAGTGAAAAAGCATGTATCATTTGTCGTCACAGTCACAGAAGACATGCACGCTCTCTCAAACATTTTTCCTCTCCACAAAAAGTCAGTATGGTCTAAGCCATAACTCGCGG
>JACVVK020000116.1:1395000-1422500 GCA_018292915.2 Batillaria attramentaria | reverse complement strand
AAGAGCAAGTTTGATCGCAGTTCAGTGTTGAGAGATCTTAATGCAACCATAGAGGTGACTCTGTCTGTCTGTCTGTCTGTCTCTCTCTCTCTCTCTCTCTCTCTCTCTCTCTCTCTCTCTCTCTGCGTGTGTGTGTGTGTGTGTGTGTGTGTGTGTGTGTGTGTGTGTGTGTGTGTGTGTGTGTGTGTGTGTGTGTGTGTGTGTGTGTGTGAGAGAGAGAGAGAGAGAGAGAGAGAGAGTTGGCCGTTCGACTTTCCTTAAGTTTTGTCGTGTACTTTTTCGAGTTAGCCTCTCGAGATTCCGTATCACCTGACTGACATTCTTGTTTGTCAACTGCCAACATGACCCTCGAAGACGTGGAGGGAGCTGCTAGTGATGTACAAAGCCCAAATTGAAGACATCTTGGATCAACTGAGGGAACTCGAAAAGACTGACACTCACAATGAGACCTATTCACCAGACAAAAATGGCTCTTTCTTCCATAATGATTTACAGCTGCCAAAAGGTTCAGTTCTTATGGTTCAATCTGCTCGATTCTTAAATGTTCAAGAAAGAAATGCTTTCCTTTTTTTCCGTAATAATTAAGTCCTACGGAAGTCTCAATTTGCATGCGATGTGTGTAAAGATGTTTTATTATTTCCGTATTGATAATTATGACAGGTCGCATTCCAGAAGAGATTAAAGCAACGCACACACACACACACAAACCCTAACCACACACACACACCAAAAAAAACAATGGCTAACAGGTAATTCCTCTTATGACCTGATGATTTAACTTCAAAAGTCATATTTACTTCGGGGACCCGGGATAGCCGAATGGTAATGCCTTGGACTTTCAATGCTCGGGTCGTGAGTTCGGATCCCGACTGCTGGCCTTTTTCTCGTTGCCCCATCTTTGATATCACCCATACGCGGTGGAAAAGGGCGTTAAACTCCCAAACACCCACCCCAGCCTCCCTTATATTTACTTCTGCCATTTTAGGACATTTTGCAGACGAGAAGAGAGAGCTTGAGGATTTGCTACTGATTGTGAACACGAAGCTGGCCGAATTTGACGGATGGAACACGGGAGAAAAAGGAATTTTGCGTCAGATGAGCGAAATTCGAACCGTTTTGGATTTCATGAGCTTACAGAAACGTTACGAGTCTGGTCACCAGCTTCAAGAGATGCTCATTGGCTGTATATACCAGGGGGAACAGTGTACCAGCAAGTGAGTAATCTGTGTGAGTAATCTGTTCTAACACACCTGATAGTCTCCCTCGTTGCCGAGGATTCACATCTCTTGAAAAGGAAAGCCCCCCCCCCCCCTTCCTCCCTCTGCCCCTGGTGCGTACCTTGTCATGAGCTTACAGTCGCACATTTCTGAATCTCATGCGTGGATCTTGCCGAGATTCGCGTAAAACATTACTGCGTAGATTCTTTGAAGGTGTTGTTCCGGTGTAGGATCCGGTCCGGTCCCCCCTCTGAAGCAGTCCCCCGGGGGACCAATTCGTGGCAAAAACTGCTCTATAATGGTCCCCCCTTAGACATCCAGCCTCGTTTTCGACTGGTCCCCCTGGGCGATTTTGGTCCCCCCTCGCATCCAAAATAGGCCCCCTCTCGAACTGGTCCCCCTCTTTTCTAACCAATGTAGAGCTATGTCAGTATTTATTTTTAACTTTATTGTTATAGTGTGTGTCAACTCAGTAGAAAACGTGACTCTGGATCTCTCTCTCACTCTCTCTCTCTCTCTCTCGCCCCCCACACTTTCTCTCCTCCCCCCATCTCTCAAACACACACACACACACATTATGCACGCACGCACGCACGCGTGCACACTCACTCACGCACGCACGCACGCAAACACACACGCGCACACACACACACACACACACACACCTCTTTCGTTATATGTATAATTATTTTCATTTTTGTACAGAGATGTTATTCAAGATGATCTTGAACTGGGTCAAGGTTACAGTGTCAAATCTAAACTTTTAAAAGTGATTTAACTTCGTAGATTTGCCGTTCTATGTAGCCTATACTTTTGTTTTTTTTATTTTCTCTTTTTTTTTTTTTTGTGGGATGAGGAAACGGTCGCCACTAAAAAACAAAAGTATAGGCTACATAGAACGGCAAATCTACGAAGTTAAATCACTTTTAAAAGTTTAGATTTGTTTTTTCTTTTCTTTTATTTATTTTTTTTGTGGGATGAGAAAACGGTCGCCACGCTTCTTGACACGTCACGTGACTCGTGTCAAACATGCCTATAATTATAAGTACACGACAATTCATTCCGTACTTGGGCCACCGAGGTTGAGATATTTGCTGCAGCCACCCTCTTGGACACGCCCGTGTATGTGTTCACAAGAGAGGCTCCAGGCCGACAACCTAGGTGGCTGAAATACGGGCCAGTTTGGCAATCGGGCCCCATTGAAAACAGACAGAGTAATTTATATAATGAATCTTGGACATCACTTTGCTCCTGTTTTTGTGTCACTCCTTAGACCAGAACTGTTAGTCTTCTGCTGTTTTTGTTGTTTCAAGGGTCATGATTTGAGACACTGGTACTCAGTCTTGACTGTCTACTTGAAGTACGCTGAAAGCCAAAGGTGGCAACTAGTTTTCATGTCATGGACACTTACTTAATTTTGAAGAAATATTTTTCTATGGCGTTGTATAGAAAATATTAGATACTTGGTCTTTGATGTTATTCTCTAAATGCTATTTCCAGTTTTAAAAAAATGACAGGAAATGTGGACAGCAAAAAACAACCAATGCAAAAAAACAACTGAAAGAAACAAGAACACAACCAAACAAATATATCTCACACACACAAAAATAACAACAAGCACATAAATCGGAAAAAAAAAGAAAAAAAATGTTCCTATGGCCCTGTGCTTTTGGGGACAATAAAGTTTTGTAACAATAAAGTTAAAAATAAATACTGACATAGCTCTACATTGGTTAGAAAAGAGGGGGACCAGTTCGAGAGGGGGCCTACTTTGGATGCGAGGGGGGACCAAAATCGCCCAGGGGGACCAGTCGAAAACGAGGCTGGATGTCTAAGGGGGGGACCATTATAGAGCAGTTTTTGCCACGAATTGGTCCCCCGGGGGACTACTTCAGAGGGGGGACCGGACCGGATGCTACACCGGGATGTCAACACACCTTGGCTTTTCGAACGTTGACCTTCAGATAAAGGAGATCATTCAATTTTTTTTTTTTTACTGAGGAGTCAGTGAGTGTACTGGTAGTGCATATGATATAGGAGTAGAAACATCTGGAAACCAGAGATGGAAAGGGCATGTAAAAGAATGAGATTAGGAGAGCACTGTATGGGTGTGTACGTGTGTATGCTTGCGATGACAGAAAGGAACGACGAAATCCTACGGCGTACTCAGGTACTGAGTAGCTATTTATCCTGAAACCAACGTGCTGTTTAGTAGTCCGTGGTGTTTAGCAGACCGACTCGACAAGAACAATTAGCGTGCACATTGTGTAAGGTTGCTGTTGTTATTGTTCTTGTTGTTGTTTTGTTTTGTTCGCTTGTTTGTTTGTTTGTTTGTTTGTTTGTTTTCATGTTCCCAGACAATTCCAAAGGTTCTACAACTTCCACGTCGGAACATGTTTTACTTTCAACAAGAAAAACAACCAAGCACCTGTCTCTAAGCCTGGACCTCTTCATGGTGAGTTACAGACCTGTCATTCTGTCATTCAGTGATTATATATATATATATATATATATATATATATATATATATATATATATAACACAATTACGTAGATAGAAATTACGTATATAGAACGTAACCCAGGTAAGCCTCATGGTGAGTAACAGGCCTGTCATTCAGTGAATATATATATATATATCACTGAATGACAGGCCTGTAACTCACCATGAGGCTTACCTGGGTTACGTTCTATATACGTAATTTCTATCTACGTAATTGTGTTATATATATATATATATATATATATATATATATATATATATATATATATATATATATATATATATATATATGCTTTAGCTTCTCGTCCCATTTCCTCCAACGTTCTGGCACATGCGCACACTCAATCACACTATTTGGACGGACACTCAATTCCTGCTTCTCGCAGATTCCGGGCTTCTCGTAGACTTTCAAACCACGTGCTGTACCCCCGTGCTCTTCTCCCCTAGCGCAGTTTTGCAGCTGATCAATAGATTCTGGAGGAATTTCCCGAGTTGATGCTTTCTCATCATACATCAGCGTTTCATCGTACACCGGTCTTCAACTCACACGACACGGTGGACGCTGCCCCCCGTGAGAGTTCTACATGACATTGAGACATTGTTGACTCGTGCAATTGTTCTAAAACAAACAAGTAGCCCACTAATTTCGGGATATACGTGTTAAACGATCTTCGTTCACCATGGATTTCAAACCCCAGCCCCTGCAACCCTCCCCCCTCCCCCCCCCCCCCCCCCCCCCCCCCCACACACACACACAAAGACACGCACGCTCTCATTTACACACGGTGTTGATTTACGTTTGCAGGACTGTCGCTTGTTCTGGACGCTCAGTCTGAGGAGTACATGAATCATAGTCAGACTGTTGGCTTTAAGGTTGTTGTCCACCCCCAGAACGACATGCCTTTCCCTGAAGACGAAGGGATACTAGTCAGCCCGGGAACAGTAACTGACGTCGCCGTAACCCAGGTAAGCCTCATCCAGTTTCACTACGAAGCATCCTGCACGCTTCGTCTTTTCGCATCAGTCCGCAGGGGGCTGCGATCGTCGAATGGTAGAGCGTTGGACTTTCAATGCTCGGGTCGTGAGATCGAATCCCGGCTGGGGTCAAATATTTGTGCTGGCCTTTTGTTTCGTTGCCCCGTCTTTGATATCACCCATACCTGGTGGTAAAGGACGTAAAACTCTTTAAAAACGTTAAAACGTTAAAAAATATTTCGGCCAACGCTGTTTCCGATTTATCACCCCAGTAGTCTGGAATGTTCGCTGCCTTCTAGCACCAGACAACAACCTACTCTGGCACCCTTCAGATCAGATCGTAAAACCTATCTGTTCCAACTGGCATTCTATTGATTCATGTAACTGTAGTACCTGATGTCACAGGATGTGTTTTATGTGCGTGTGAGGGATGTGTGAATGCGCAGTTGAATTGATTTCAAGAACTGCGCAATACGAATGTGATTTATTATTATTTGTTATAGCTGTCGCATATTTTGTTTTCGTGTTCTTTAGCCGTAACGATTGCCTCTGTGAAAAAGAGGAGTGTATGGGATATACGAGAAAGCTGGATGTAAGATGGGTTACTGCCTAAGCAAAATTTTCTGCATTTTCCCCTCTGTGTGTGTGTGTGTGTGTGTGTGTGTGTGTGTGTGTGTGTGTGTGTGTGTGGGTGTGTGTGTGTGTGTGTGTGTGCAGGAGGTTGTATTAAGAGCACCCCCGCCTCATGGTAACTGCAGCACCTACATCGGGCACGAAAATTTGCTCCGGAACATGTACGCGGAAGAGTTCAACGTTGGCTACACCGCACAGGTAAGTAAATGAGCGTTGTACGCAAAGCGGATTTCTAAGCCTAGTCACAAAAACAGCCATGTGACAAAAGACCTACCCCACCCCCTTACACCACTCTCCTTACCCCCCACCTCCCTCCCCCTTTCCCCCTCCCCCCTCCCCAATCCCCTCTCTTCCCCCGGCCCCAAAACTCTTGACAAGAGCAAAAAAATTTTAAGAAGGGAAGTGAAACTTCACTTACAAAGTACACACAACTTCTGGTGTGTGTGTGTGTGTGTGTGTGTGTGTGTGTGTGTGTGTGTGTGTGTGTGTGTGTGTGTGTGTGTGTGTGTGTGTGTGTGTGTTAAGGCTTGCCACAGGACCTGCTACCAGAAGCTCACCATCAGAAAGTGCAACTGCTGTGACTCGGACTACCCCTGCCCTGCGTACATGTTTGGAGACGTAAACCTTACTTTCTGCGAATTCCACCCCGACAATGAATCTAATCCTTATGAACTGATGGAAAAACTGAACAAGGGTAAACTATACCTTCTCTTTAAAACATCTGTTTCCAGGTTATCGGGTTTCACAGAAGAATTGCAACAGTAATGTTAGTGCGCATGTAAAATCGAAACAAGTCAATGTTACAGGCTCATGACACGCAGGAGACGTTTTAGTTCGAACAAAAACGGACAACAGCACAAAACACGCTCAGAATAAATCAGGGCAAAGGCATGTTGTTGCCGCATGTCACACAAGAAACACTAGGAAAACAACGTGTTCGCTGTTTGTTTGGACTGAAAACACTCCCGTATGACACCAGTCTTTGTGGAAGTAGAGATCTGAATGCAGTCCACCGTGGCCGACGTCTATACTGGCCGCGCATACTTGACATGAAGCTCTGCCAGCAAATGATTATTGACAGCAGCACTTTCACAGACGCAACGCCACGGTTTTTGCTTCCCTTTGAGTTTGTGAGAGGCTGTTTGTGTGCAGGTGTCTAGGTGGTGCGATATTGGACACCACCAAAATAGACCAGATATACGTATCTGTCAGATAATGTTATCAGAATCCGGGCTTTTCAATGAGCATCTTTAACTCAATTCCTACCAACTAAGTTTAGGACTCCGGGATTTTGCACCAGTGGTCTCACTAGAAGATTCCTAATCAATTCATTTCTGCATGAGGTTAATTATGGCTTGGTGGAAGTGTTGCGCATTGGTAATACGTTTGCTGCAATGACATGCGTATTTAGAAACGACTGTTTTACCGCTGTGTTGTCTGTTTACAGGAAAAACACGACACTGAGAGTTTGGACGACAGTCGCCATGCACGTCAAAGCGATGTTTCACTAGCAACACTGCACTCACCGCCACACACATTTTCGACTCTCCTTTTCTGTCTCAGAACTATCATCCGAATCGTCATAACTTTCGCCAGACTCCCCCTCACTACCCATGCACATAAACACCTACAATGTGGCTTTGGCAACGGTCAATATTTGCCTTCTGTCCAACGCACAGACGACAAAAATTCCAGATCCAACAGAGCATGATTGTGGGCAAAGTGTTCTCCTTATGCAAAAGAGCCATTCAGGGACCGTTACCCTGATTCTCGCATACAAGACCAAAACCAAACCAAGAACGTGTAATGCTCGTGCGTGGTACGAAATGAATTAAAGGTAAGCTTAGCACTTCGGGTAAGAGAGGTCACTTTTTGATTTTTAACCGCTCCAAATGCCCATGTATTATAAGGCATCAGTCACTGACCTTCTTTGCGGGAACTAAAGGTGTGATAGTGAGGAGCAAACAAAATTCTTCATACCGAAGCCACATTAATTATTTGATTTGATTTGACTTGATGTGATGAATATGTACACTGTACTGTCAATGCGTTTGTTGTAGCGGGTTGCATGGACGAGGTAAGGGAGGCTATCAAGGCAGGACATGTTGAATGTGAAGGCCTCTGCAAGGAGTCGTGCACGTAAGTATGTAACGGTTGAGGCACTAGGTGTCAGGTGTTACTGCCGATTTAAAAAAAACAAAAACCATAATGCAAACCACGTCCTCTGTTGCAAATGTTATGACACAGTTTTATAAATTGTATAGTGTTTAAGTAACGAGAGGTTGGTGGGGTAACCATTTATGGTCATAACATGTATAATCTCTCTCTCTCTCTCTCTCTCTCTCTCTCTCTCCATTGTATCTTGAGTCTAGTATATGAGTGAACATATTAAGACGTGGCATCAAACAAAGAAGTTGGTTGGAAAATCAACTGGGGAAAAGAGTTTTCAGGAAGGCTGTGGCCCGATGTCTGACGGTGGAAAGCATGCAAGTGACTTGGAATTAATTTGAGTTGCTCATCAGTTACTCTACGCATTCATCATTCCAGGGAGACAGTCTTCTGGGAGGAAACATCTGCAGGAATGTGGCCATCGGAAGCCTATGTTCACACCTTGATCGAAACGCATCCCAATCTGTCTTACAAGGATATCGATACAATCAGGTACAATCAGGCCCAACATAGTACCGTTATACCACAGAAAGGTTTAAAACGCGCCCATAGAACAACAGATAAGACAAAGTTCATTCCCGCACTTTCGGCTAAAGAACCTCTCTCAGGGTTGAACAAACATACATACAAGGTCAGCACTAGTAAAAGTGCGATTCAGAGTTCTAGAAAATCGATTTTATTTTTTTTTGTTGTTTTATGACGCGGCTGTTCCACCCAGTGAGCTGTAAACCTACTCGTAACAGATTCAAAACAGTTTCAGAACAAACCTAGAGCACAACAGACAGGACATCTGAAGAACTAAAGACAGGACAGGATACTTGTAATTCTATCGTCTTCAGAGGGATACAGACAAACAGAGACAAACACATCAACTAGAGTTCGGTTCAGAAGTCTAGAAAATCGAAGTTTTGGTTTTATCACGCGGCTGTTCTGTTCGGTAAGCTATTAACCTAAAATATAAATAGTCTTGGAGATGGCCTAATTAGATTTTTTGTTGTTGTAATTTTTTGCAAGATGCTTGGGTTCTGCTCATAAATTAAATTTTGAATTTTCACACCCTAAGATTCAACGAAGTCCCGTTTTTTCCAATCGCTGTCTTGTCTGTTGTGATCTAGGCCTCCTCGAAACTGTTTTGAATCTCTTACTACTAGCAGTAATAGTAGTTCTGCTCATAAATTAAATTTTGAATTTTCACACCCTAAGATTCAACGAACTCCCGTTTGTTTCCAATCGCTGTCTTGTCTGTTGTGATCTAGGCCTCCCCGAAAACTGTTTTGAATCTCTTACTACTAGCAGTAATAGTAGTATACGCATTGTAAAGGAAATTTACTTTCCATGTATTTGACCGGGTGACCAAATTAACCGGGTGCTAATACTTTTTTGTGATTTCAGAAAAAACATCGTGAAAGTCAGAGTGTACTTCAAGCAGCTCAACTACCAAAAAGTAGAAACTGTCCCCGCCTACAATGTCAGTTTAATTTCCATCGATTCTTTCTTTCGTTCTGTGGTTCACTTTCCCTTGCGCTTCTTGTCCCTTCTGTGTCCACCTTTACTTTCAAACCAAGATATTTATGGAGATATCCTTTATTGTAGGTGTTGCCATTGTTATCGTTATCTCAAGTCATACGTACATTTCGCGTAAATGCTTGAATAACATCTAAGCAGTCGGGGCGGTCGGTGGTCTAGTGGTTAAGAGACTTGTCACCAATGCGAGAGGTCAGGGGTTCGAGTCCCACTCGGGGCAAAGAATTTTTCCTTCTCGTATGTGGCACCGTTCATTCGGGCCGATCGTCGGGGGTTCTCTCCGGGTACTCCGGCTTCCCCCCCCCCCCTCTGCTTTGGAAATGTTCAGCCCACCAAATTTGAAAAAAATAAATGCAATTCTAAATTCCGAAATTTAAATAGCTGAGCTGACCCTTCGCACCACGTGATTGTAATGTGTTTATGTGCTGTGTGTGAGAGAATGCGTGTGATTCACGTGAGCGTGCGTGTTGGGTTCAGTTCGCGGCGCTTTGAGCCGATTCGTGAAATTGGGTAAAGCGCCTATACAATACTCATTATTATTATTATTATTATTATTATTAAGCAGGCATTTGAACACTCCATTACAATCAAACGGGAACAACAACAACAATAACGACAATAATCGACATTTTATTTTATGGAAAAGCCATTTGGCTTGGCATATCTACTTCTTGTTTTTTATCGTTATCAACATCAGCATGACCATTTATCGGTGGTCATTGTTTTACTTGTGGTTTTGGCTGCTTTGTGACATTGTAGATCAGCTAGAACATCTTCTTCCTCTTCCTCTTCTCGAATTCTTCTTCTTCTTCTTCTTTGCCTCTTCCTGGGATTTTCTTCTTCTTCCTCTTCTTGGGTTCTTCTTCTTCTTCTTCAGTTCCGCTTCTTCTTGAGTTCTTTTTCTTTCTCTTTAAGTAGTTTTCGCTTTCTTCTTCAGTTCTTCTTCCTCTTGAGTTCTGCCTCTTGAGTTCTTCTTCCTCTTCTTGGGTTCTTCTTCTTCTTCTTCTTCTTCAGTTCTTCTTTCTCTTTAAGTAGTTTTCGCTTTCTTCTTCAGTTCTTCTTCCTCTTGAGTTCTGCCTCTTGAGTTCTTCTTCCTCTTCTTGGGTTCTTCTTCTTCTTCTTCTTCTTCAGTTCTTCTTTCTCTTTAAGTAGTTTTCGCTTTCTTCTTCAGTTCTTCTTCCTCTTGAGTTCTGCCTCTTGAGTTCTTCTTCCTCTTCTTGGGTTCTTCTTCTTCTTCTTCTTCTTCAGTTCTTCTTTCTCTTTAAGTAGTTTTCGCTTTCTTCTTCAGTTCTTCTTCCTCTTGAGTTCTGCCTCTTGAGTTCTTCTTCCTCTTCTTGGGTTCTTCTTCTTCTTCTTCTTCTTCAGTTCCGCTTCTTCTTGAGTTCTTCTTCTTTCTCTTTAAGTAGTTTTCGCTTTCTTCTTCAGTTCTTCTTCCTCTTGAGTTCTGCCTCTTGAGTTCTTCTTCCTCTTCTTGGGTTCTTCTTCTTCTTCAGTTCCGCTTCTTCTTGAGTTCTTCTTCTTTCTCTTTAAGTAGTTTTCGCTTTCTTCTTCAGTTCTTCTTCCTCTTGAGTTCTGCCTCTTGAGTTCTTCTTCCTCTTGAGTTCTTCTTTTTCTTGAGTTCTTCTTCTTCTTCTTGAGTTCTTCTTCTCCTCCTTGTGCCTGAGTTCTTCCTTCTTCTTGAGTTCTGCCTCTTGAGTTCTTCTTCCTCTTGAGTTCTTCGTCTTCTTGAGTTCTTCTTCCTCTTGAGTTCTTCTTCTCCTCCTTGTGCCTGAGTTCTTCCTTCTTCTTGAGCTCTTCTTGTGTCGTCCTTCTTCTTCTTCTTGAATTTTTCTTCTCGAGTACTTCTTCTTGCATCGTTATTTTTCTTCTTCTTTTTCTTCAGTTCTTCTTCTCCTCCTTCTTGAGTTCTTCTTCTAGCGTCGTTTTTTTTTTTTTTTTCTCTTCTTCTTGATTTTCTTCTTCTTCTTCTGTAGTTCTTCCTGCTCTTCTTGAGTTCTTTCTCTTTTTTCGTCATTCTTCCCTACGGCTCTAGGTTTTATTCCTATTCATGAGTTCTTTTTCTTCTTCTTCGTCTTCAGTTATTGTTTCTCATCTTGAGTTCATCCTCGTTTTGAGTGGATGTCACTACCACCATCAACATTTCTCCATTAACTCTTTTTTTCACCAGTGGTATCGGCTGCTCTCTGACATTGGAGGTCAGCTGGGACTGTGGGTCGGCTTCTCTGTCCTGACGATGGTGGAGATCCTTCAGCTGCTCTTGGACCTCGGCCGCCATCTTCTTTTGCGCACGACCCTAGCCGGACACCAGAAGTTGTCTACCAGCTTCAGGAAACGCGACGGTGTAACTCCGCCGGTGTAAGCTAGAGAGGACTTAGGCATGGTTTCCCCTCTAATCGAGTCTTCCCCGAACACTCATGGGTTACCCGAACTAGAGAGGACTCAGCTACTGGGCGGTATGTGCTGAGCACAGATGGCGTTCCGTTTTGTCTGGCATGTCATGATGCAGTTGGATTTTAATATTTTACGAATTCTCTAGTAAGACGTTTTGTGCAGCGGCGTCATACCGATCACTGGTGTAAGCGCTCAGCTGTTCAGTGCTGATGATTTCATATTTAAGGCATGTCGATA
Organism: Batillaria attramentaria; assembly: GCA_018292915.2. Lineage (NCBI taxonomy): Eukaryota > Metazoa > Mollusca > Gastropoda > Batillariidae > Batillaria > Batillaria attramentaria. The sequence goes on along the minus strand of JACVVK020000116.1, from coordinate 1,410,852 downwards.
TTTTTTTTTTCTGTTCTACTAGTAGTGATCATGTGAATGGATTAATTTTATATTGTGTTAATTCGTAATGGTGTCATACCGTCATTTTGTCAGATTTCATTACATTTTGTTCAAGATTGCTGGAAATCCTGTTTCGAGTGACACTGTTGGTGAAAACCTTGTTGAAAGTTAATTTATACCCTTGTCTCAAATTCCATGTCCTTTTACAAATGACGAGTAATAAACATCATTAACATCAGCCATAAGGATTCAGGATTCGAGAGAAAATGACATGCTCTCTCTCTCTCTCTCTCTCTCTCTCTCTCTCTCTCTCTCTCTCTCTCTCTCTCTCTCTCTCGCGGGGAGCCGGGATAGCCGAATGGTAGAGCGTTGGACTCCCAATGGTCGGGTCGTGAGTTCGAATCCCGGCTGGGGCCACATATTTGTGTTGGCCTTTTTCTCGTTGCCCCGTCTTTGATATCATCCATATGTGGTGGAAAAGGACGTTAAACTCCCAAACACTCACCCACCCACCCACCCACCCTCTCTCTCTCTCTGTGATTACGTTTGTGTGCATGTATAAACACTGTAATGGTTATGCATAAAAATATCCTTCACCCCCTCCATCTGCAGCGACATTCTAATATAAGAAATTAAAACCACAATTGTGTTAACGTACTTCTTATCATTCCGGCCCCCGTTATTATATCCCATCTCGGATAAGGATTATACTATGGGAATTGTGTGGCTGAAAGTACGCGTCAGACGAAGCTAGGCCTATTAAAGTTGACAAGGACTTCTGTTACCATTGGCCTTGACCTTGACACCCACATGGCACTTGTTGATGCCGGCGCAGCACGAGCACGTTCCACTGGAGCAGCTGCATGACTCACGACGGTTCAGCCTGGCCAGATCAACGTCCTCTCCATCCAGAACCACCCTCGCTAGGTCTACGGGTGGAAACCCCAAAACACTACAATTAAGAATATACAGTACATGCAACAATAATACGAAGAAACACGTAACAACATGGAACAAACAACCTGGCCAGATCAAACGTCCTCTCCATCCAGAACTTTCCTGCATAGGTGTATGAAAAAAGGGAGAAATGTTTCAATTAAAAGAATACAAAACATTCGATTAAATGCAAAGAAACGAGCAACAACATAAACAAGAACAAAACAAATAAACCTTTTAATAACAAAAAAATGAACAGATAAAAACCACCAACAACAAAACACACGGCCCACGGCCTGTGTTAGTTTGTCCAATCTTCACATCACAGCGCTGAGTGTACTATATACATCTCTCTATAATACTAACGGCGACGGTGCTTCATTTTAGGCCGTCAGATGAGAAATGGTAGTAGAAAACAATAATTATCAAGGTTAGGGATGGGATTGACTATATCCACATCAACATAGAAACTATTCGGTGCACGTGTAATAACAGCTGTTATCACACCCCTCATCAAATAACGCAGATCAGGTGTGATAATCAAGGCATTGCACCTGTCACCGAAGATCAGAACTTGATGAACCAGGGGAGTGAACTCAATGAAAACAAAACAACCCACGTTCATGCCTTCCCCTTATGCTGGGACATTTGATTGCACTGACCGCTGAACACTTAGCGAGTATCACATGTACACGCAGTTATGATTACTCTAATATCGGTTGACAGTGGGGTTCCAATATTGGTTCAATCAATTAATCTGATCACGACACGCGCACATGCTGAAGATTAATATCAGGCGACCAGTTTCATGCTTATTAAAGTCAGTTTTAGCTGTCAGTCAAAACGTGTTGGTAGAAGGTATGAATATCGAGCGATTTCCGAGTGAAAGTTATCCGGACAGGAAACGTCACCGAAGGAACCGCTTCAACACGTTTTGTGGAGACTCTGCTCAAAAAGGTGAGTTAGCTTGTCAATTGTTGATTTCTTTCAGATCTATACATATATTAAATTAGATTTCAGGCTTAGATCCAAATTGTAATGCTGAAATTGTTTCTACTTGTGAGAGTCAGCCTGTTCATCGATCAATTATTTTTGTTCGCCTTTTGTTTCTTTCTCCTTTTTCCTTCGAGTTCAAGCTGAAATCCAACAATTTTGTTGTGACAATATATGGTATCTGGCGTCGTTCGTTCGGGCCGGTCGTTGGGGGTTCTCTCCGGGTATTCCGGCTTCCTCTTCCTCTGCTTTAAATATATTTTCAGCCCACAAAACTAATGCAATTCTAAATTCCGAAAGTTCAGTAGCTGAGCTGACCCTTTTCACCATGTGAAGGCTGCTCAAAACGCGTTCAGTGGACAGTTACAGACAAAGCAAATTTCATTCCCATTGTCAGCTGAAGGCAAGAACATTTACACTACAGATGGTCTCAGTAACACACAGATTAGTAACGCTTCCTGTAGAGTATTAAAATTTTGTCAACTTTAGCCAGTTCCAAATATGGATACAGTGCTTATGTAATATGATCACGCACCGGTGACAGATTCTTATACTTTAATAATATTCTTTGGGTTTTTTAATATCGCTAGTTTCAACCCGTTGTTAGAATAATTATAGTTAACATGTTCTGCATATGACCTACTCGAAACTCCCAGCTGTTCTTCCACAGGAACAATGAAGGGTGTCATTGCTGTATCCGCGATGGCGCTACTGTGCCTGGCTGTGTTGGCTAAAGCTGAAGATATCCAGATCCCGGAAGGTGAGAAAAGGAACTGTAATAAATAAATTGAATAAAGACATTAGTAGATTAACAACTGACTATTAACTGACTAAAATAGAAAAAAACGAATAATCAAAATAAATAAATAAATCATTTAAGAAATCAAGCAATAAATGGATGGATAGATTTCGCGAAGGATTCTGCAGTGAAATGATTCACACAGGAATAACCTTTCAGTGATCACTTTAAGTCCGTTCCTTGACTTCTTTAAGCCAGGTAGCACCAGTGGCCTCACTAAAAGTAATAATCAATTTAGTCTGCACGGATTTCATTTGGGTCTGTGGGAGTGTTGGACTGTGTTGCCTGATTTTTGCATACAGGGCCAAAACCCAAACAGAATCAAAAACGCGGGATACTCGTTCCCTTTACGATGTGTGCTATATAGCTGAAGTGAAAAATGCATTGATTCGGCAATTTAAAAGCAAACCTTTTTCCACATATTTCATAGGGTTCACTTATAAGAAATAATTATAATTATTGTTGTTTATTTGTCGTTTTGTATTGTTTTTTTTGTATGTGTGTGTTTTTATTTGTTACTGCGTGTTTTTGATGTTTTCTTGTTTTTGGTGTGTGTGTGTGTGTGTGTGTGTGTGTGTGTGTGTGTGTGTGTGTGTGTGTGTGTGTGTGTGTGTGTGTGTTTTGTTGTGTAAATGTTTCTTTGTGTTTACTTGTTGTTGATGATGTTTTGTTCTTGTTTATTTGTTAGTTTATTTTTGTTGTTGATTTTTTTTTTTTTGGTTGTTGTTTGCTTCTTTGCTTGAAGTTGTTGTGTGTTTCTTTGTAGTGTTCTTCTATGTTTTGTATTTGTGTAATTATAGTGGTTTGGTTTTTTCCCCCCGTAGACCTAGCGAGGGAAGTTCTGGATGGAGAAAGGACGTTAAACCCCCAAACACCCACCCTCTGGATGGAGAGGACATTGATCTGGCCAGGCTGACCCGTCGTGGGTCATGCAGCTGCTCCAGTGGAACGTGCTCGTGCTGCGCCGGAATCAACAAGTCCTAGCTGGGTGTCAAGGTCAAGGCCAATGGTAAGCTAAGTCCTCATGAACTTTAATAAACCTACCTTTGTCTCACGCGTACCTTCAGTTACTCAATCCAAAGTTCATTATACGTATCCGAGAATGGGCATGTTAAATACTGGTGGTTGGAATGATAGGACTACGTTCATGCACAATTACTAACACAATGGTAGTTTCAATTATTTATACAGGAATAATAGAATGCGGGTGTACGTGGGTGGGCATGGGGGCCCGGGGATCTTTCTAAGCAAACATGTGAGCGTTTCTAAGCGTGTGTGAGTGTTGGTGGGTGGGTGGGCACGAGAGAGAGAGAGAGAGAGACAGAGAGAGAGACAGACAGACAGACAGACAGACAGAGTGCAATTTTAAGTCGTTTAGCTTATGAGAAAATAAGCATGTAATAGAGATTGTGCATTGCACAGGTAATGAATTTTTTTCTTCCTAGTGTGTGCCGTTGTGACCGGATCTGGACAGAACTTCAACCTTGGCGTGACGTATAACGGCAACACACTCTATTCTGTTGGCATTTCTTGTAAGTGTAATACCTGTACCCCGATGTCACACACACACACACACACACACACACACACACACACACACACACACACACACACACACACACACACACACACACACGCAAACACTCACACGCACGTAAGCACACTAGTAAAGTTGTTTGTTCACTTCTTAGTTTATGTGTAATCCCTTAAATTCTTAAACATTGATTGGTCATTTTTTCGCTATTTTTCGCTGAATTGATATGCAGCCAGTTGCTGATTCACAGGTCATGCTAGCCAATCAAAGTGCGCGAACGAGACATATGTACTCCGACAAACAAATGCACACCGATGGGTCTGCTTGCTTTAGTATTTGTCTGGAAAAGAGAACAGAAGATTAATGCCTGCGGTTACAACGGAGGATTTCTTTCAATGTGGCTGTTTTCTTTTGTTGTTTTGTTTCGGTTTTGTTTGTTTGTTTGTTTGTTTGTTTTTCTTTATTTTCTTTGTTTGTTTGTTGTTGTTGTTTGGGGGATGTTTGTTTGTTTATTTTTTGTTTGTTTTGTTTTTGTTTCGTTTTGTTGTTGTTGTTCTTTTGGTATTGTTGTTTTGTTTTTGATGTTGTTGTTTGTCTGGGGTTTTGAGGGGTGCCGGGGGGGGGGTGAGGGAGATTTATTTTTGCTTGGAAGGTCTTTTGTATTTGTCAATCTACGGGTTTTGTTGTTCTTGTTTTAAGGTTTTAGTTTTATTGTTGCTGTTTTGGTGTTGACAGAGCAAGTCTCCATGTACATACTGTTTTAATGTGTGTGTGTGTGTGTGTGTGTGTGTGTGTGTGTGTGTGTGTGTGTGTGTGTGTGTGTGTGTGTTTGACATATTACAGCGAGCGGCCCTAACGACCAGTGTGCAAACTTGGGCGTGATCAAGATCTGTGTGCAATGGTCAAATGTCGTGTGGAATAGCAGCCAACACAGTGGATGCGCTAAGGTCAAGGCCAAGGTCTTCGGCAAAACACTTGTCACAGTTAGTCTGGGTTGTTTGAACCTGTAGAGGTCATGACCTTGATCGTTCGAGCTTTCATGGTCCGGCTGTGATGTCTCCTGGTAAATTTTGTAAGGGTGCAGTTCCAAAACAAAAGTGGAGCAAGTTCCCTAAAGTAATAAAAACATGGGCTGACATTCCTTTTGTCCGTGTCTGTGTTTTTCTCTGACTCTCTCCATGGATATTACTATATCGAAACTTTTTCAAAATGAAGTTCCGTTTTGGTTTCAGTTTCCTCTCCCTCTCTCTCTCTCTCTCTCTCTCTCACACACACACACGCACGATTGCACGCACTTAAGCACGCACGCACGCATTCATTGCTGGATGAGCGATAGGTCCGATCAGAGAGAGAAAGAGAGAAGTTCCGTTTTGGTTTCAGTTTCAGTTTCATCTCTCTCTTTCTCTCTCTCTCTCTCTCTCTCTCTCTCTCTCTCTCTCTCTCTCTCTCACACACACACACACACACACACACACACACACACACACACACACACACACTGGCACGCACTTATGTACGCACGCACGCATACATTGCTGGAAAAAGCGATAGGTCCGATCAGAGAGAGAGAGAGCATGTCATACGGTTTTAATCCTGAGTCCAAGTGAGGATTAATGATGTTTTATTGTGCATCATTTGTGTACACACACACACACACACACACACACACACACACACACACACACACACACACACACACACACACACACACACAAAACCGATGTTGGAATTTGAGATAAGTGAATAAGATCAGAAGTGTGTGTTCGCATGAAATTTAATAATTTAATAAGCTTTGAAATGAAAGGTTTTCACCGACAGTGGTATTCGTACAGTCACTAAAAATAGCATTCCAGCTATCGTGAACACCAAACAGCTGACATCTTAAAGGCCGCCATTTTAAGACTTTTAGGCTCGCAGATATTTTGGGACTATTTCGGTGGTGTCAAGAATCACAGAGTTTTAAAAAAACCGTGTCCAAATACATGCACAGACAAGTTTGCAATCAGGTAATTGAAGCCAAATCGCAGTAGCCGGCACCCAGCAGCTGAGCGCTCCCGGCCTTACAGCGGTTGTGATGCACCGTCGCCTTTCCGGAAGTTTGAAGACAATTTCCGGTGACCGGCTAGGGTCGTGCGCAAAACAAGATGGCGGCCGATGTCCAAGAGCAGCTGAAGGACCTCCGCCATCGTCAGGACAGAGAAGCCGACCCACAGTCCCAGCTGACCTCCAATGTCAGACAGCAGCCGATACCACTGGCGAACACGAAATACAGGGAGAAGCCGTGGTGGTGGTAACGGTGATAATATTGCAATTAATTTATGATTATTATGGAAATGACAATGATAATTAGAAGAACACGTAGATGAACTTGCAAGCCGACAGCAATCGATATCGTAACAACCGGTAAATAAAAATTACGAGGGAGAAATGATGACGGTTGAAGATGTTAGTGATACCAGTACTGTTACCCCACAAAATGTACTACTACTACTACTACTACTACTACTACGTTGACCTCGAAAGTCGAAAATAAGGAGAAGACGAAGAGGAAGAATGCCAAGCAAAGGACTAGTGTCGACTCTATTCAGGCTTTCTAATTATTGATGAAGACAAACAGTAAATACAAGTAGGACTACGGCGGGTTTATTGATTGTTGTTGTTGTTGTTGTTGTTGTTGATTCTGTTGTTGTTGATTCTGTTGTTGTTGTTGTTGGGGGTGGTAACGATGGTGCCTTTTGATTCTAGCGGGGTGTTCCGTGGCCTAATTAGAATTTTTCTTTAAAAAAAAACTGTCTTGGGAGAACAACACCAATGGTAACTGAATCGTGGAAAGCTTAAAAAAAAAAAAAAACTGGCTTGGAATACAGAGCTGGTGCCACAGAAGGCACAAGAAACACAAGGGAACCATGGCGTTGGGGGAATACCACTTGAGGTAGCAAAGAGTTGTGGCAGCAAAAACGAAAAACATACAAAAAAAACAAACAAGCAACACACACACACACACACACACACACACACACACACACACACACACACACACACACACACACATAAGGCAAAGTGGACTGCAGAACGAAAGAAAGAATCGATGGAAATTAAACTTACGTTGTAGGCGGGGACAGTTTCTACTTTATGGTAGTTGAGCTGCTTGAAGTATACACTGACTTTCACGATGTTTTCTCTAAAATCACAAAAAAGTCTCGTATCAGAACCAGTAGGTGATGCCATAATTGAATAACCAAACAAATGCAACTGAACTTTCCTGAACACATTCTGCTATTGCTTCTCCTACCACTACCTTTCGTGGGGAGCTGGGATAGCCGAATAAATAGAGCTTACATGATTAGTTCGAGTGGATTACAGCGAAAGACTAACCCCGAGATGGTTCGATTGTTTGTGTAGCTACCGAGGCTTCGGCTACCGAGTCTCCATTAAGCGCTGACGACGTTAACCCCCCTCCCCCCCCCCCCACCTCCGAGGGGTCTTTAGCCAAAGCTTCGGATATTAACTGTATCTTGCCTGTAATTGTACTTTAAGGCGTGTTTTGATCCTTTTTTCCTAGTGTGACGGTACTTTGTTGGGCAACAACCTGATAGTATCGATATCCTTGTACGGCAGATTGGGATGCGTTTCGAGCAAAGTCTCGACATAGGCTTTCGACGGCCACAGTCCTGACGATGTTTCTTCCCAAAAGTCCGTCTCCCTGGACAGAGGTTAGTTAGTTAGTTAGTTAGTTAGTTAGTCAGTCAGTCAGTCAGTCAGTCAGTCAGTCAGTCAGTCAGTCAGTCAGTCAGTTAGTTAGTTAGCTGAGGCTTTACGCCTTGCATGCAACGAAGACCATTTTGCGCCTTTTTGCGAAAAAAATGAGAACGTGATTTTGAAAATAGATCAAAGACTCGTCAGTATCCGCTCAACACGTAGTGCTGTAACTGCTTCCTACTCACGTGCATGACTCCTTACAGGCGCCGCCACATTTGACACGTCCTGCCTCGATAGCTTTCCTTACCTTTTCCCTGCAAGTCCCTATAACAAACCCAATTCACAGAACAGTTCTTAAGCTATGTTAATACTTCTGATACTCAAGCCCCCCCCCCCCCCCCAAGAACAACAACAACAAAATTACAACCACAAAACAACATCAAACTGAGAAGTATTTAGGTATTCAAGGTATTCAAGTTCACTTTTCACCAGCCCTCTAGATTTTTCAATTTTTTTTTTTGGTAATTCAGCCAGGGAAGTCGCAACAGCAACAGGGAAATCAAAAAACATGAGCAAGCATACGACCTGCGTGAGGCTGGCATCAAATGTTTGGTTCACAGACAAAATCTGTAATCTGTAAAATCACGCAAACAACAACCTACACAGCAGGCGGACACACAACTAAACAGATCTAATCCTGGGTCTAATCTTTTTTTTTTTAAGTCATCAGATATTCCATGGTTGTATAATGAAGTGAGTGGAAGAGAGGATAAAAATTTTACCAATAATAGGACCGCCGCTACGTCAACAACCATCTGTCTCTATCGCTTGTTCTCGCGCGCGCGCGCACGTGCCGTGTGTGTGTGTGTGTGTGTGTGTGTGTGTGTGTGTGTGTGTGTGTGTGTGTGTGTGTGTGTGTGTGTGTGTGTGCGTGTTTGTTTGTGTGTGTGTGTGTGTGTGTGTGTGTGTGTGTGTGTGTGTGTGTGTGTGTGTGTGTGTGTGTGTGTGTGTGTGTGTGTGTGTGTGTGTGTAAACCAGTATGACATTCTGTAAACATGAGACCATTCTGATTCATTTCTTCCTAAATGTACTCTCACACTAAATGAACTGCACACTTGATACTTTGTTTGACAAAAAAAAATCTAGCTCAGTCTAAAGTTTGCCAATTCATCCATTTAACCACACCACAAACTTACTGGTTGACCCATACTATACTGAGTGGCAGAAGAAACTATCCACTTTACAAAAGCAAAAATCCATGTTTTGTGAGCTTCTTGCTATCCTCCTCTTCCCCTCCACCCTCCTCCTAATCCTCACACACACACACACACACACACACACACACACACACACACACACACACACACACACACACACACACACACGCGCGCGCGCGCGCGCGCGCGCGCGCCACGTGCGCGCGAGAGAACAAGCGACAGCGATAGATTGTCGTTGACACACCGATGCGTTGGCACTGCTGTTCCCTCTGTGACTAGACTGTCCTTTGATAATATCATACCATTAGCCAATTTTCTGCCCACTTGATTTTCCCTTGATTCATACTTGGAGTCGCAATAGGTCACGTTTACATCTTCAGGTAAATGTTTAAACACGTCGTTAGGGCACGGGTAGTCCGGATCACAGCAGCCGCACTTTTTGATAGTGTGCTTCTGGTAGCAGGTCCTCTGGCAAGCCTGCACACACACACATACACACACACACACACACACACACACACACACACAAACGCGCGCGCGCTTGATGTGTGCATGTACAATTATCCTTCCCCTTTTCAGCATGTTTTCAACCATTTGGAGCTCACGCTCGAGACCACCCCCCCCCCCCCCGTCTCCCCCACCCCCCGCCCCCACTCCCCACCCGCTACATGATAGGACTTGCCGCTGCACACCAGTAGGAGCCATTGAACCCACTGATACGGAAAGCATGGGTCTTCCAGGACTATTTCACATTGCATTATAGTGGCTTCAAGTGACTTCTAGTGATCTGAAGATCTGAAGTAAAACTGCGATTTTGGCACAGTCTTTTACGGACAACCGAGACGGGCATCGGAATACTTCTTCTTCTCCTTCTTCTTCTTCCTCGTCTTCTCCTTCTTCTTCTTCTCTCCTTTCGGAGAGGGACCAGTCAGTGGCCAATTACACAGAATCACGTGCAAATGTCTTAGAGATGGGACGAGACAATTAAAGCTTTACATAAACTGGTGTGCTTACCTGTGCAGTGTAGCCCACTCTGAACTCCTTAGCGTACATGTTTCGGCGCAAATTTTCACGCCTGCTGTAGATGGTACAGTTACCATGAGGCGGGGGTGCTCTTAAAATGATCTCCTGCGCGCGCGCGCGCTCGCACACACACACACACACACACACACACACACACACACACACACACACACACACACACACACACACACGTACACACACACACACACACACACACACACACACACACACACACACACACACACACACACACACACAATATCACATACGATCAGATAAGATCATGCTAGACTGATCAGGCCAGACCAGGCCAGCCAGCTCATACTTGACCAGATGCGACCAGACCAGATCGCACCCGACCATATCAGGCCAGATAACACCAGACCATAATTATCAGACCAGACAAGACCATGTCAGCAGACCAGACTAGATTAGACCAGCCCAGACTAGACGAGACCTGACCGTATCACACCAATTCAACTCAATTCAAACGACTTTAATGTTTCCATCAAAGATAAATTTGTTTTTGGCCAGGGGCATGAATAAATAAAATAAAGGGTTTATATTTTAAAAGCAGCTTCACTATGTGTGACTAATATTATACGAGACCAGGCCACATCACCACACCACACCACATCTGACCGTATCATAAGACCACAGACCACAACATACCCTCACCGGTAGCGGTGAATGGAGGGGACTACAGGCCAAAATAAAAGTGTTCTGCGGGTAGGTGGAAAGAAGGGGTGCTCAGGATGCTTCGTGGTGACACTGGGTGGGGGCCTACCTGGGTTACGGCGATATCAGTTGCGGTTCCAGGGCTGATTAGTATCCCTTCGTCTTCAGGGAAGGGCATGTCAGTCTGAGGGTGGACAACGACCTTAAAGCCAACAGTCTGACTATGGCGCATGTACTCCTCAGACTGAGCGTCCAGAACAAGCACTAGTGCTGCAAAAGCAGAATGTATATTGAGTGACCACGACGTGGTTTCGTTTTGCCTCCACCAATCATTCCATTAAGTGTAAACCTGCGTGTGGCTGTAATTCTGTGTGTGTGTGTGTGTGTGTGTGTGTGTGTGTGTGTGTGTGTGTGTGTGTGTGTGTGTGTGTGTGTGTGGACAATTATACATTTATAAACAGAAACATAGGAGAATACAAAAACATTCATGTATACAAACATACATACAAATCCATATACAAAACACATACATGAACTGAAGTAAGCCAATGGCAACAAAATCAACCAAAAAGCTAACAAACCAGCAAACTAACAAAAGAAAGTGCTACAGAGAAAAACCAAGAACAAAAACAGCAAACAATTAAACACAAAGAATAAACACAATTCTGTGTATTATTAATGTGGTGTAATGCGATGTTCGACACAACCAAAAACAAATGTGAACAATGTGTGAGTCGCATTGTGTTAATTGTGTTAAAGTAATGAGTTCTGAGGGGGAAAAAAACTGCAGTTTGCAAAGCTCCGAGGCTGTTTCGTCAAATAGATGTTCCTTTTGGCCACCTCGACCATTTTCCGGACTCTGCAACCTCTAACAGCAGAGAAATATGATTTCCTTTGGCCTAACGCTTCCATGCGTGTACACCACGCCGATCAACAAAGATTGCTACATGTACCAATCAGCGCTCGCCAGGTGGTCTTCAGTCCAAATAACGTCGCCTGGGCCCACATGTAAAAGTCCAGGTTAGGGATTTTAGCCCCGGGTTAAAGTCTAACCCACAGACCTAAAAAAAAAGATAGACCCACCGCCGCACGCTGCCACCGCTGCTTGGGAGTGTTGCTATCGCGGCCATCTTGCAAATACCAGAACTCAAGAGGCTCTGTGTACAGGTGGCCTCGTTCGAAATACAAAGTTCTTTAGAAAGACGTCATCAGAAATGTGACGTAAGATAAAGCGGAGCAATGCTATGCGCCCTACGTAAACAGCTGATGGCGTCTGGCCAATGCTATGCGCGCTCTGTAAACAGCTGATAGCGTCTGGCCAATGCTATGCGCGCTCTGTAAACAGCTGATAGCGTCTGGCACTTCCAGGTACTCGCAATATGGCGCGCGGCGGCGTCACACTTCCAGCACCGTAGGGGGTCTATCTTTTTTTAGGTCTGTGGTCTAACCTCGAACTAAACTAGCCCTAGGGTGAAATTTTCGGTAGTTTTTATTTCAATCAGGAAGCGGGTCCATTCCACCATTGTGCTTAAGCCGTTATAGAAGGATGTTTTTCTTCCTTTCTTCGCTTCCTTTTTCAATTTAATTTTGTTTTGGGGGGTTTCTTTTGTCCTAGTCTGGGTTAGGCCCGTAGCCGTGGGTTAAATTAACCTCGAGTTTTACATGCGGGCCCTGCTCAGTACGCGGTACGCTTCAACGTACATAAAAGATCATATATACGCCAACCAGAGGCACCACAATGGCTTCTGTGACTGATTCTGATGCACGGGTTAACGGCATTCGATGGAAAGTTTTCCGCAGGGTTGTTGTATGCCTGATGAACGTAATGAGACTTGAACTCACCATGAAGAGGTCCAGGTTTAGAGACATCCGCCTCTTTCCTTTTCTTGTTGAAAGTGAAGCAATTCCCGACGTGGAAGTTATAGAACCTTTGAAACTGCCTGGAAAACGAAACAAAATAAAACCCTTCAGTGTACGTCGTTTTTGTCTTGTCGAGTCGGTATAGCTAAGTCTATAAGAGTTTTTTGTCTGCTGTTCTGCCCAGTGTCATGGGGACTTTGTAAAATAAAAAAACAACAACTTTAAATCAGTCTTTCCTGCACGAACGCCCGCACGCGAATGCAACTCCGCACAGGTTTTGGAAGTTATCTCCCTTACCTAAAAGTCTACGTTTCAAAATTGTAGTTGTATTGCGACGGTATGATTCACTTACTTGTTGGTACATAGTCTCCCCTGGTATGTACAACCAATGAGCATCTTTTTCAGCTGGTGACCATACTTGTAGCGTTTTTTCAAGCTCATGAAATCCAGAAAAGTGCGAATATCGCTCATCTGACGCAGAGTCCCTGTCTGTCTGTTTTTCAGTCTGGCCTGATCTTGCTTCTTCTGAACTAAGCGCTTTTCCAACTCTCTTATTTGCTCGTCTGCAAAAGTTACGGAGACCGTCTGAATAGCTACAGGAAAGAAAAGCATTTCTCAAGTCAGGTCTCAAAAATTATGTGTTAGTCATTGCCGACTATTGAAACCTATTATATATCGTGTGCGTGCGTGCGTGCGTGCGTGCGTGCGTGTGTGTGTGTGTGTGTGTGTGTGTGTGTGTGTGTGTGTGTGTGTGTGTGTGTGTGTGTGTGTGTGTGTACATTTTTTGTGTGTTGTTTCGACATTCTTTCGGGGAGCCGGGATAGCCGAATTGTAGAGCATTTACTTTCAATGCTCGGATCGTGAGTTCGAATCCCGGTTGGGGTCAAATATTTGTACTGGCCTTCTTCTAGTTGACCCGTCTTTGATATCACCCTTACGTGGAGGAAAAGGACGTTAAACTGCCAAACACCCACCCATCCACCCACTCGACATTCTCTTGAATGGGAACTGTCATGTAAATGTAGATTATGCATAAAAATATCATCCATTACACACAGCGAGATAACTAAAGATTGGACAGAAATTATCCAGAAAAAAAAATTCAACATGACTTTTTGTCGATCAACTAGAAAGCGAGCAGACTGAACCGGCAGGTGAGGTCGTTAGGTCGTCTGTTGGCAGCAGACTGACATTACCGAATGGTAGGAATGGTGAATACCGTAACTGTGAGTCGTAGAGTTCTTGAGTTCCCTCAGCTTGTCCTCGATGGCTGCCGTGTCGTTGGCAGCATGGTCTAGGATCATCTTCCAGGACTTTGATACAGATGTTTAACAGAAATTGAACGAAATCAATGTTAGTAGTAGTTTCATAGTAGTTTTTCATGCCGACCGACTTGCTGGAATGATCACCCAGCGTTAATCAGATATGCAGACAAAAAGGCATCCCTCTTGCAAAATCTGAAAGCCCATCTCTTCATTGCCCTCAACCAATAGCTGTTGCTGCATCATCTTGATGGCCGTGCGTGCGTGCGTGCGTGCGTGCGTGTGTGTGTGTGTGTGTGTGTGTGTGTGTGTGTGTGTGTGTGTGTGTAGAAGCCAGGGGTAGGGGAGGCCGTGTATGATGCTGCAAATTATGTGTTTGTAGTTAAATGTATGTGTGGAGGCATGTTGTGTGTGTTTCTGGGTGAGTGAGTGTGTGTTGACTGTCAGACGCCCGGTGTTCCTGCAGGAAGGAGGGCGTCCCTTAAATACCCATATTCTTCTTCTTCTTCTTCTTCTTATTATTATTATTACTCGTTTATTCGTTCAGGGAACAGCGTTTACTTCGAGAACACACACACACACACACACACACACACACACACACACACACACACACACACACACACAGAGAGAGATTCACCTCTTCGAGACCGCTAGACAAGGTACTGTTCTCAAACTTGCTCTTTCGCACCTGGTTTAAATTACAGATGCTCACAGCAGGAAAGTCCAGGTTTCCCTGAACAAAAAGTATTGAACATGGTAGGTCCAACTGGTGATTCTAAACATGAGGGTTTGAGGAACCCTATTAGAATATCAGGAACACTTCAAGTCAAGTTTTATCAGTACTGAGTTACATAAAAAGTTGAATATTTTCGTTTTTGGACCCCTATTTCAAGACAAACGTCATGGCCAGTCAAGGACGGACATTCAGTGTTAACCGGGGGGAGCGGGATGGGAGTGTGTGTGTGTGTGGGGGGGGGGGGGGGGGGGGGCAGGGAGATGGATTGAGTGGTTTAACCCAAGCGTGAATGAATTTTCACTCTTCTCGTTGAGAAACGTGTGATAATGAATAATTGTATGTCTATGGAAATTGAATGACACAAAACTGCCGAGGATGAGCGACTCCAAATCGGAAAGTATCTGATGATAGGAAGATTTGCTCGACTTTCTCTACAGTTCAATCTATACAAATGAACATTTTGTAAAGGGATCCAACAAAAGGCGGACAAAGGCTGTTTTGGGGAATATGAAATCACTGGAGTCAACAGAAAGAGCAGAAAACAAGCACTATTTTTGTATTAAACAAAATTTCTGTACCACTAAGTAGGCCCGAGATATATTTGTTGAAACAAAATGTTGCTTAAAAGTGGCCATTTCATAAAATGTCTGTGAAGGTGTGGCACTGGAATAATGGAATTATGGTATGTGGTTGTAGTAAATACTCTTTTTAACGTGTTTACAGTGTAAGTAATATTCAATCTTGAAACTTTCACAGAAAGGTAGTAGTTGTGGATAGACCTGAAAATGGAAACATCTCAAAATCACTACACTTGTTCTGACCCCCCCCCCCCCCCCCAAAAAAAAAAAAACCAAAAAAAAAAACAAACAAACAAACAAACAAACAAAGAAGCAAACAAACAAACAAACCCTGCGGTCTACACTGTGTCGTTTTACCTTGAATTTCACGGTGGTTATTGTTGAAACAGGATATTCGTAGTAGTTGCTGATGACTAGCACCACATTGTATGTCGACCATCCTGCAGAGAAGAGGATTACGTATGCTAGCACAAAAAAAAACCAAAAACCTATGACAGCATCATCATCAACACACACACACACACACACACACAC
>JACVVK020000116.1:1362500-1392500 GCA_018292915.2 Batillaria attramentaria | reverse complement strand
CACATGTATGCAAATTATAGCGGGCGTATGGGGGGGGGGGGGGGGTATAAACACGAGATTTCACGAAACGTCAACGTTGCTTACCAGTTGCGGCCAAAACCAGAATCACCCAAATCGCCCTGGTCACCATTGACCGTCCTGGAGCTGCAATCTGGACCACACCGTGCATCGTGGTATGTTCTGAGAAATACGTCAGCAAGCTGCGCATGTTTTTACCACCCTTGGTTTTGTCCATGGCCGCCTGAGGATTTTCTTTTGAACGTTCGGCCATTCTGAAAGTAGAAATGATGCCTGATGATAGCAAACTTAAGAATAACTTCGGTTTTAGAATGTAAGGCGCCTAGAGCTCGCCTCCCGGGGATAGGCGCCCTATAAATATTATTATTATTATTAACGTACGAATCCTGTTTTGTTTCGTTCCGCTTTTTTTTTTTTTTGCCGGTAAATCGTACGATCCTATATAAGTAAACGAAAACCTTTTGAATCGAACACATAATAATAATAATAATAATAATAATAATAATAATAATAATAATAAAGGCGCTTTATCCCAACTATTTGGCTCAAAGCGCCGCGAACTAAACCCAACACGCTCGCTCACATTCTCTCAGACACTGAACATGGCCACATTATCACACAAGTTGTGCGAAAGGCCACCTTAGTGCGTAGGGGGCGCTGCGCAGCTGGCGACCCGTGGTCTCTCATTGCTCTTACTCTTTTTATGCTGTTTTATGCTGTTCTGAACTCTTGATTGCTGTGAATTGTGAGTGAGTAAGTGGGCTGAAGATGTGTGCTTCCAAGGACCTCTTTATCAGCATGTTTTGGATGGTGGTGACTGTGTTTTTGGCGACTTTGAAGTGTGTATCGGACAGTGGGGAGCAGAAACAACATGGCGGCCAACCGCTGCAAGCAGATGACAGACCCATTCGCCACACCCGAGAGGCGCTTGTGCGTCTCATGGCTCACACGGACAGCAAAGGTATGGACAAAATCAACTTTCCTTGTGAAATGACTGCAAATGGGGTCCGAAAACGGAAGCGTGGTAAAAGAGGCGGTGTTAGACATCGGCTGAAGAAGAGAGGCTTTCGCCCGCCTCTTCCCTCCATTATTTTTGCGGACGTGAGATCTATGCGCCCAGGACCCCAGAACCATAAACTGGAAGAAATACAGGCAAATGCTCGATTCCTTACTGAGTTCAGAAATGCATGTGTGTTGTGTTTTTCGGAAACGTGGTTGAATGATGGAATTCCTGACCCTGCTCTCCATATTGACGGGTTCGGCGAGCCGTTCAGGTTGGACCGTGATTCGAAAGTGACGGGCAAATCTATTGGCGGTGGTGTGTGCATCTATGTGAATGAACAGTGGTGTTCTCGCAGTAATGTGAAAGTAAGACATCAAATATGCACACCGGATGCTGAAGTGCTTTCTTTGTCTATCCGCCCCAAGTATTTGCCCCGTGAGTTTGGACAAGTGTTTATCACTGCAGTCTACGTGCCCCCCCCCCACGCAAATGGGTCAAATGCACTTGCCACCATATCGGAATGCGTGCACGCCATTGAACGGGCGGCCCCAGGAGCGCCGTGTTTCGTGCTAGGAGATTTCAACAGGAATAATCTACGGTCAGCGCTTCCAACATACCAGCAGTACGTCGCTTGTGCTACACGCTTGGACGCGACCCTTGACTGTTGCTACGGAAATGTTAGGGACGCATACACAGCAGCCAGGAAGCAGCCAATCGGAAGCTCGGACCATGACACGATTCAGCTTCTCCCTGTTTACAAACAGGAGCTGAAAACGCGTAAGCCTAAGGTGTGTATGGTAAAGCAGTGGACGCCCGACGCTGTCGCAAGACTTCAAGACTGCCTGGACTGTACGGATTGGGAAACTCTATGCAGTGACAACATGGATGAAACTGTGATGGTTGTGTCAGAATATATCAAGTGGTGTGAGCAGAAGGAAATCCCAACAAAGAAGGTTAAAGTATTCCCCAATAGTAAGCCCTGGGTAACCAAGGAACTGAAAGAAACTATCTGCAGGAAGAGAGAGGCTTATCTGAACAATGATATTGGGGCAGGTCGACAAATACAGAAAGAACTTAGACAACAAATCAGGAAGGCGAAATCTGAATATAAAGATAAGATTGAACTGCTGTTTCGTGGTGGATATATGCACGACGCATGGCAAGGTCTGAAAAGCATGGCTGGTCAGAAGAAGATACAAGCTAGAGACACTGTTTTAGATGTTACTGAACAAGTTGAATTTGCTGAGAGACTAAATGATTTTTATTGTCGTTTTGACAAATATGATTTTACAGAAGAACTAAATGCAACACTCAACTGTGTGAGAGAAACTCCATCGGCAGGCGATGATGCTGACACTGAATCAGAAATTTCTCCAGAGTGTGTACAGAGTATTCTAAAAAAGATTAATGTAAGGAAAGCCTCAGGACCTGACGGTCTTGGTGGAAGGGTTTTGCGAGAGTGCTGTCGCCAGCTGGCACCTGTCTTTGCCAGAATATTTAATATGTCTGTCAAGCTCAACAAAATTCCAACACTGTGGAAACAATCAATAATCTGTCCTGTCCCCAAAAAATCTAATCCAGCTGAATTAAATGATTATCGACCAGTGGCGCTTACTCCCATTATCATGAAATGTTTTGAGAAGATTATGCTCCAGCGCCTGCTGAATCAAACTCAGCATAAACTTGACCCCCTTCAGTTTGCATACAAGAGAAATAGAGGGGTTGAAGATGCCACCATGACACTTTTACATGACACATACACTCACCTAGAGCAACCCAGATCTCATGTGAGAATATTATACATTGATTTTTCATCGGCCTTTAATACAATACAGCCATTCCTGATGGCAAAAAAACTGGTTGACATGCAGGTTAGACCAAATCTTCTTCTCTGGCTTATCGATTTTCTGGTTAACAGAACACAGCTTGTGAAATTCCAAAATTCTACTTCTAGTTCCAAAACTACACACACCGGGGCCCCTCAGGGAACGGTCCTCTCGCCGGTTCTTTTCACAATCTATACGGATGATTTCCGGAGCAGTAGCCCTCTTAGTAAACTATACAAATACTCAGATGATTCAGCACTGACAGACTTTTCACAGTCAGACACTCACTTTGAACAGCAGGTGTCTGAACTATGTATCTGGTGCAGGAATAATTCTCTGGAACTGAATGTGAAGAAAACAAAAGAAATGGTGATTTGCTCTGGAAGGGAGGATGTGAGTGTGAATGACTTGGTGATTGGAAGCGAGACTGTGGAGCGTGTGAGTGAATATAAATACCTGGGAACCATCATTGATGATAAATTGAATTTTGAGTCAAACACTACAGCTATTGTTAAGAAATGTAACCAACGACTGTTTTGTATGTACAGACTACGCTCTTTTCAAGTTAGCTCTGAAACTCTGCAGATCTTTTATCGCAGTTTTATTGAATCTGTTCTGACTTTCTCTTTTCTGTGCTGGTTTGGCACTCTGACTGTAAAAAACAAAAGTAAGCTGAACTGCATTGTCAATAGAGGCAGCAAGGTTGTGGGTGAAAGGCAAGCAAGTCTGAGTGTGTTGTATGAGAAAAGAATGGTGAGAAAAGGTTTTAGTATTATGAATGATTCTGGCCACATTTTATCTCAGTATTATCAGAAATTACCATCAGGCCGACGGCTTAGAGCCTTTACTGCCAAGAAACTCAAAACAATGAATAGCTTTGTACCAATGTCTATTAGGCTAATGAATAAGCAGATGTAGGGTTGTGTGGTAGGCTTGTTGATGCTGATGTGATATTTCTTAAATTCTAATTAGACGTGTTGTTTCTTGCTGGGTGTCAGCTGGCGTTGACTGTGATAGAGTTATGTGCACCTCTGCTGTTGTGCTGCTGATGTGAAATGATGTGGGTGTAGTGTTGTAATTTATTCATAGTACTGCAACATTGTGATAGATTTTTAGGTACGAGTGTACGGACATGTAAATAGGTGGAATGAGTGTGCATGGCCGTATGAGTGAGTGTTTGGCATGTTTTATGTTTTTATGAGAGACCACAAAACAATGTTCCTCTTTTGGAAATTTAATAAATGTCTTATGTCTTATGTCTTATGTCTTAAGTTTCGGAATCTTAGAATTGCATTTATTTTCGATTTTTGTGGGCTGAACATTTCCAAATCAGAGGCGGAGGAAGCCGGAGTACCCGAAGAGAACCCCCGACGGTCGACAAATGAACGGTGCCACATACTAGAAAGAAACAAAATTTCGCCCCGCGTGGGACTCAAACCTTACCTCTCGCATTGGTGACAAAGTCGGAACCACTGGACCACCGACCCCTCCTGATGCTGATTCATGTGAGGGTATATATCTCAAGGCGTTAAACACTTATAGTTGAAATACACCATACAGCCGTGCGTTATTCTCAACATAACATTCGTTATTGTGCTTGTTGTTACGTTGTCGTGGAATTCATCAGATCATGGAATATTCTGGAGCACGTCAATACAAAGAAACAACAGCAATTGGAACAAAAATGCAAAGTGCTGATATTTATGAGTTTTACAAATATAATCAGAAAAATGGTGAACGGAATTATTCTATTCTCTATAGATTAATCAATAATCAAAATCTCTACTTAAATTACCTGCTGTGCCGATTCACATCCGCAGGAGAACTGTGAAAGCTTACCCACTGTTTTGCCAGCCCTTCCGGTGATAACTGTTTTTGATGCCCGTTAAAGATCTTCAACGCCGCTATTTTGACTCCTCCCTGAAAGCAAACATGAACTATGTACAAGCGCTGATTTACGATCTTGAAAATTTGTACCAGCTGCCATCAGTGGTGCACACGGGGAAATACTACAGCGCATGACAGAAAATGACAGGGTGGGGGTGGGGATGGGGTGGAGGTGGGGGTGGGTGTTTGGGGGTTTAAGGTCCTTTTCCACCACATACGGGGGATATCAAAGACGGGTCACCGATGAAAAAGCCAGCACAAATATTTGGACCCAGCCGGGATACGAACTCACGACCCGAGCATTAGAAGTCCAGCGCTCTACCGTTCGGCCACCCCGGCTCCCCCAGAGAGAATGACAGAAAACACCATTACTCTAAAAATAGACACACATCTCTGACTTACGTTCGCGCTACCGCAAACAATTAAATATCTCGACTCCAAAGTACATTGCCCATTTTGTTGTCTCGTATTGCCCACACCTAAATTTTCAGTCTTTTCTGACCTGTCAGGCGACACGACGGAAAACGTACAGCGACATCGTTCGGGATTTCTCACGGTTACAACGTCACGGTAGGATTTTATAGTTCTCACACCTTTGATCCCAACCCAATTTGCCACCCAGCTCCACACAGCCTATGCGAATGTAGGATGAACCGGACTAACAGTACGCCTGAGGTCTGCACAGAGAAAGTATGCAATGCTTGTAACGGAGAAGGAAGACCTTTAAGCCATCGTCGGATATAGAGACGACCTATAGCACTATGGGGTCCCCAGTGAAATCCACAGCATGTTTGACATTATATGAAAATGTCACCTAAGTTTGGGTGATCCCAGTCGCTTCCATCATTACTGTGGGATGGTCGACCCATCTGAAAACGGTACAGACCATGTGTGTTGCTTGAAGTTCGTGATCGATTGATTTCAGTAGTTGAACACACACACACACACACACACACACACACACACACACGCACACGCACGATTCCCCCCCCCCCCTCAACGCACACACACACACACACACACACACACACACACACACAGAAACTATCCCCCAGGGTCAGCACCTAGCCAAATAGTATTGCTGTTGCTCGCTTTGAATGCAACCACAGAAGTCAGCCAGTCGAAACATCCGCGTCATTTCCACTCTCCGGATCCCTTGTTAAATGGCGCTATCAGATCGGTGTGGACGTTTCTACTTTCTATTAGCTTACACACAATGTCATATTTTCACACCGGGCATAAATTACCGCATTACAATCGCGTGGTGCACCGAGTCAGCTCAGCTATCTAAGTTTCTGGATTTATAATTTCATTCAGTTGGAATTTTTATGGGCTGAACATTTCCGAAGCAGAGGGGGAGAAAACCGGAGTACCCTGAGAAAACCTGCAACAGACACACACTAGATTAAAAACTCGAAGCCTCAAGCGGGACTTGAACACTTACTCTCGCATTGGTAGTGGCAGGCGTTACCACCTCACCACCGACCGCATACATAATTATACATTCAGTCAAACGCACAGTGCATGACAGACATGAAGGAAAATCATTTTCTGTTTGATATAACACTGGGTCTGGACAGTAAAAGAGACAGTGATTCTCTCCCTTTCTGGAGAGTGGTTTTGATTGGCTCCCTTTCCAGATGACGTCCTGATATGATCGGCTGCCTTTCCGGTAATATCCTGAGTTGAATCCGGTCGAACTGGACATTGTCATTGTTTCCACTGGAGTCGTGTATATTTATATAAATATATATATATATAGAGAGAGAGAGAGAGCCAGCCCTTACTGCCAACTCGACTGCCCGGCAAATGTAAGTAGCCTCTTGTATCTTTATTTATTTCATATGAAAGGGAAAACCTATATGATCTGACAGATGTCATGTTAAACTAGTATAATTCATTAAACAAAACTATATTTTCCAGGGTGTCAGAGTTACGCATTGCGTAGAGCTTTAAACTCTTAAAAGCCTAAGAAAAAGTCGCAATTTTACTTGAAATCGTCACACCAATTCAATCCACCATTATGCAATCTGCAGCGGTCTCGGGCCTAGCGGGGAAGACCCTTGTGTAATAGTAGCTTGAAGTTGCTCCTACTGGCGTGCAGTGGTTTGTTCTTTTTATCCAGTCTTTTCCTGTAGCGGGCACGGGATGGCTGGGCACGGGCACTTAAGAGTGAACAGGCATGGTGCCATTAAGACCTGTGTCTTATTTCATCCTCATTCGAGTTTTCAGTTCTGAGGAAACGTGAAATCATGCTGTGGAGTGAGAATCACGGCCTTTCCCACCTGAGTTACAGTCAGGCTTACAGGCTTAATCCGGCTACGGTTGAAACAGCGACACGCCCCCCCCCCCCCCCCCCTCCGCTACAATAGCTGTTGCCACATCATCATCTTGCTGGTCGTGTGTGTGTGTGTGTGTGTGTGTGTGTGTGTGTGTGTGTGTGTGTGTGTGTGCGCGCGCGCCGGGGGCAGCGGAGACCGTGTATGCCGGCGGCCTTTATTTTCGGTCTATCCATCTTTTTCTGCACTGCGACAGTCACTTGTTTGTCACTTGTTAGTTAATAGCTGAATATTTATTATGGAGCTGTTGACCCTACAACCCGGGTTCAACTCGAGTTTACCTCAACTCGGGGTTGGACTCGGGTCAGTAGCGTTTACACTGCATTCTCTGCAAGTCTAACCCTGACAATGACCCTGAAATATATTGTCAGTTCAGCCGTCATGCCTTGACGAAAGTATGACGCCAACTGCAGGGTCCTGGACCCCGGTTCAACCCTGGACCCACATGTAAAAGTCGGGGTTAGGGAGTTTAGCCCCGGGTTAGAGTCTAACCTCGAACTAAACTAGCTCTAGGGCTAAATTTTCTGGGTTTTTTTTTTTTGTTGTTGTTGTTTTTGTTTTTTTTTTAAATCAGGAAGCGGGTCCATTCCAGCAAGGTGCCTATGCCGTTATTGAAGGAGTTTTGGTCTTTCTTTCTTCGATTCCTTTTTTTTATATTTAATTTTGTTTTTGGGTTTCTTTTGTCCTAGTCTGGGTTAGGCCCGTAGCCGTGGGTTAAATTAACCTCGAAATTTACATACGGGCCCTGGTCCGTAGCAGGATTGAACGCGGGTCGCTTTTAACCCGGGTTGGTTACATTTAACTCCTAAGAGCCCAAGCCCAACCACCCGCTGCCCACTATATAATAAAACTTTGTCACAAAAAGCCACTGCGCACCAGTAGGAGCCACTTAAAGCCACTATTACGCAAGGCGTGGGCTTTCCCCGTTTCGCCCAAGATCGCTGCAGATTGCATTATAATGGCTCGAGGTGGCTTCTGTTGATCTGAACATTTCAAGAAAAATTACGATTTGGCATTGGGCTTTTAATAATAATAATGACGACTTATATGGCGCCTATACATGAAATGAAACAGGCTCCAAGCGCCGTACATCATAACTACATACACCACTTTCATACACACAGACTCACAGGGAACATTCAAAGTTAAACAACATCTCACAACAAGTAGGCTGACACGGTGTGGAAGGGCAGAATAAATCAGTAATCAGTTTTAAATAGATGGGTTTTGAGGCAGCGTTTGAAGCTGGCACTGGACTCTGTGTGTCTAAGTGATTTAGGAAGTTGGTTCCGAAGAGCTGCAGCCTGAAAGGAAATGGATCTCTGACCATATGTTTTGGTTCTTACTGAGGGGGTGAGAGTAAGAGTTAAACGCACCGACCCGGGTTCCACTTAGTAAAATTGGCGAGTGTAAACAACCTCTCCGTATAATGTTATATGTTGTGGCCAGATTTATTCCTGGATGTCTTTGGGGAGCCGGGGTGGCCGAATGGTAGAGCGTTGGACTCTCAATGCTCGGGTCGAGAGTTGGAATCCCGGCTGGGGCCAAATATTTGTGCTGGCCTTTTTTCTCGTTGCCCCCGTCTTTGATATCACCCACCCACCCCACACCCACCCCACCCCACCCCACCCTCCTGGATGTCTTTATCTAGAGGTCATATCGAGACCGGACATCGCCAACAGATGGGGAGCTGGGGTTGCCGATTGGTAGAGCGATGGACTTCCAATACTCGGATCGTGAGTACGAATCCCGCCTGGGGCCAAATATTTGTGCTGGCTTTTTCATCGTTGCCTCGTCTTTGGTATAACCCGTATGTGGTGGAAAAGGACGTTAAACTCCCAAACACCCACCCACCCACCCTTCCTCGCCAACAGATTCTTTTTGCGTTTTCATATTTACAGCAATAGAGATCGTCAAAAGACAAGGACACAGCGTCCGTTTACTGAGGATACGTTAGCACCTTTGAATACGTTAAAATGGTAAGTCTGGTCTTTTTCTTTATTTTAACTCAGATTGAGATTTAGTACTTCCTTAATCTGTGGGGAGCCGGGGTGGTCGAATGGTAGGGTGTTGGACTTCTAATGCTCGGGTCGTGAGTTCGATCCCGGCTGGGGCCAAATATTTGTGCTGGCTTTTTCATCTTTGCCCAGTCTTTGATATCACCCTATCTGGTGGAAAAGGACGTAATACCCCCAAAGACCCACCCACTCCTTAATCTGTAATTTAAAAAAATAGGACTGCACTTACTGACAAACTGACAAACGTACTGGCAGACGACGAACACCCCCTACGACATGAACTCCACAGCAGACAGATCGAACGGAGAGGGCGCCAGCGGTTGCCACTTTACCACGTGCAATATCCCTCTTTAATTAACTTTTTGCACGATGATTTATTTCGGATTCCCCCTCTGATATCCCCCGGTAACATCAATCTCCCATTTAGGGGTGAATAAAGTATTATCAATTCAATTCAATAACGGGCATCAGCAACTAGTTTATGTGTTAATTGCTATGATAAAGCCTTTGGTGTCTTTCAAGCTCAGCGAAGTTTTCAAAAAATACTCTATTCATCCTTAGCAGGAAAATTGCTTTTGCCCGAAATAGACGATATAATTAACATAAGAAAAAAATAACAAAACCGTAAGGACGTGGCGAGACTTAAGAATTCACTATGCATAGCATAGAAATTCATAAGTCTAACCTTTTTTCTTCTTTTTTTTTAAGATACGAAATGAATATCGCTCTGGCGAGGTCTGTTGTCACGAATGGCAAATTTGCTCCAGTTTTGAACCTGGTGTGTGAAAATGTAAAAGTCGGAAGGTATGAGTTGGTTTTGATCAGCATGCCTAAGAACTATTTTCTTCCCTTATAAGTATTCATTCAAAATCGTTTTATCCCCAAACGGGTATTTGTTTTTCAGAAGCTTGTCTGGATTTTGCTTCTTAGTGCCCTAGTGTTCATTCCGGCACTGGACGGTCGAGTATGTAAGTACAACAATTCCTGCAATTGCTGTTTTGTTTTTGTTTTGTTTTGTTGTTGTCGTCGTTGTTATTGATGTGGTTCTTTGGTTGGTTGGTTGGTTGGTTGGTTGGTTGGATGGTTAGTCGGTTGGTTGGTGTCTCGTTTTGGTTTCCGTTTCCTCCTTTTTCTTTGCTGTGTACCCAACCAACATGACAAAAAACGCAAAGACTCAATTCACCTATCCCACGCGTGTAATGTAGCGGTTTGAAGGTGTACGATGAGACAGACACAGATGCGTTGTAAGTTGTTTGCTTCTTGTTGTTTTCAGAAAAATCGACAATCGTGTTTTGTCTGCCTGCAAACTTTTTTTTTCCCCGCGGAAGAATAGTAAAGACAAACTGCCTTAATTTCAGCAGAAAAATGGAAATAACAATTTGTTCCTGTAGACAATCTGTATTATTCTAGTTTGAGATTTTGCTTACACCTTGCCGATTAGAGTTAATGTGTACACAGACAGTGATGCTCGTTAAGCCTAATGAGTAATGTGCACTGGTTTGCTTATTATTATTTGTACACGACAGATGTACGCACAGCTTCCCATAACTTAATGGGGCACACGTGTCGGTATATTACACACAAAATATGATCATATTCCATCATACTCCTATAACACAATCTATGAAACTGTTTATAGTCGTAAAGCAACCAATCTTGTACGGAATCTCATTTAAGCTTCACATATTTTTAATATATATTTACATCGTGTTTTATCGCGTGCCTTTTATTTTTATTGACCTGGCAGAGAAAGACTTAGCTGAGCCGCGAAATAGTCTTTGTTGCTTACGCGGCGTAAAGCACTAACTAACTAACTAACTAACTAACTAACTAACTAACTAACTCACTCACTCACTCACTCACTCACTCACTCACTCACTCCATCATACTCCTACTTTGTTGGTATTGATTTACTGAACAGGAAAACAGTTAGGCACTCGATTGCTGTAGCCAACGCAAAAGAAAGATAAAACAAACACAAGACAGATAAAAACTGATAAAACTCATATCCACACACACACACACACACACACACACACACACACACACACACACACACACACACACACACGTTCCCTGCGCACTCACGCACTCAGACCAGCAGAACGACAACATGGCACAGCTATGAGAGGGTGAAGAGATGGGTTTTCAGTCGGGACTTGAAGGATTCCTTGTTTGAACTGTTTCTGATCGTAAGATGCAGCTGATTCCAAGTAACAGGTGCCTGGTAACGGAAGGAACGCTGACCGAATGATTTAGCTCTGCAGGAGGGAATTTGGAAAATGTAGGTGTCAGAGCATGTGTGGATGTATGAGCATCGCGAAGCGGGCTGACTGCAATCACATTCACTGAACATTTCGACTAAGTCAGTTCTTTGTCCCAGAACACGTTGCTTGCAAGAATAACGCCAGAATAGTCGTCGGTTTGGCAGCTGTTCCGTCAGTAATTACAACCATGGAGCTCCCTCTGAGAACTTAACTGGGACAACAGATGGTAACCTGAATGTGGGTTGACATCAAAGCTTCAAAGTTCATGTGTTGCGGAATTCTAAACCCAGGCGCCGGTGTTAGTTTGCCCATGTATGCATGTCTCCTGTCTGTGGTTTCCATGGTCTGGTCGTGTGTATTACGCAAAGACGATAGCAACACCTAGGACCCGCGACTGGCTAGTGTCACGCTAAAAAGACGTCTGGAATTGCTGTCACCAGGGAAAACTCCGGGTGGCGATGCCGGGGTCATGGGGCGTCGTTCTAGCTCGTCTGAGGACGTCGGACCCACGGGACCACCAGGGCCTCCGGGACCTCCAGGAGCTGACGAAGCTGATGGTGCTGACGGAGCTGATGGGGCACCAGGACCTCCAGGAGCTGACGGAGCTGACGGAGCTGATGGTGCTGACGGAGCTGATGGGGCACCGGGACATCCGGGAGCTGACGGAGCTGATGGTGCTGACGGAGCTGATGGGGCACCAGGACATCCAGGAGCTGACGGAGCTGATGGTGCTGACGGAGCTGATGGGGCACCAGGACACCCAGGAGCTGACGGAGCTGACGGAGCTGATGGTGCTGACGGAGCTGATGGGGCACCAGGACCTCCGGGAGCTGACGGAGCTGACGGTGCTGACGGAGCTGATGGGGCACCAGGGCCCCAAGGACCTCCTGGACCTCCTGGACCTCAAGGCCCACCTGGTAGTGACTCGCGCTAGCGGAAGGTTTGGGTTGTGTTACTCTTACAATTTCATTGTTATTATTATCGATCATCATTATAATTATTTTTCATTATTATAATTATCCTCATCCATAGGGGCTTTTTTTTTAAATCTCTCCTTTGAAATAAGTGTCCATACTGTACTATTACTTAAATTAATGTACTATTACTTAAATTACTTAAATTGCTATTATTATTGGGGTGAGCGGTGGTCTAATAGGTAGCGCGTCGGATTTAGCCGCTGCGCTACTGAACGGCCGTCACCAATGTCACGGCGATGAAGCGTGGGTTCGAGCCCAGGTCGAGCTCGTGATATATGTGATACCGGTTTTTCCTGGGTGCCGGGCTGCTCATCGGGGTTTCTCTCCGGGTTGTCCGGCAAAATTGTAAAAAAATATTGGATAGGTATTGGGTGGCGCTGCACCGCAGCGACGCGCTTGCCCCGGGGGAGGCAGCCCGAATTTCCCGAAAGGGACAAATAAAGTAGTAAAAAAAAAAAAAAAAAAAAAGCTTGTGACACAGAGCACATCAAATCAGTGACAATCAGGCATGGTTCCCTGTCAGAAATTTTTTTTCTTTACAGATAGAACAGAGATACATTCCTGTTTTGCAGAGAACCATCGATGAACAAGTATTTCTATTCTTCGGAACTCGCTTCCTGTGTTAACACGATCAACGACGGAACATTTTGACTCGGCATATCTGTCTTTCCAGCTTCATAAACTCGTTGTTCAAAATGGCAATAGCTTATGCCTAACAAGCCCTACCTACTCAAATCAACTACACTTTTACCGAGTGATCCAGAATGCAAATCAACCCGAGTAGATTTTGAATATTAATAGAGCGCACCCCCCCCCCCCCCCAAAAAAAAAAAAAAAAAAAAAACGTTTCGATTTCTTTTTTGTTGTTTGGTCCTATGGAGTTACAGTCCTGACTCTCGGGACAAAATGAAAGGGTCGCCCAGATTACTCCCCCCCCCCCCCCCCCCAAGTTCGGCTAACCCATGAAGATCGGGGAAGTCACATCCTGGGGCACCATGACTACTCCTCCCACTGCTGCCTCCCCCTCCCCCTCCCCCCTTTTTATCTTCTCTCCCTCCGCATCATTATCACTGTAAACATTACGACTACTACTGTTCGTTACGTTACAAGGAGCCGGGGTGGCCGAATGGTAGAGCGTTGGACTTCTAAGGCTCGGGTCGTGAGTTCGTATACCGGCTGGGGCCAAATATTTGTGCTGGCTTTTTCATCGTTGCCCCGTCTTTGATATCACCCGTATGTGGTGGAAAAGGACGTTAAACCCCCAAACACCCGTCCACCCACACGTTACGTTACCAATGGAGCTTACTTACTTTGTTACATAGGCCTTCTACTCCTCCTGGAGCATAGGCCTTTAAAAATGGACAACTCCACTCCTGTTGATCAAAAAAAAAAAAAAAGGTCGAGCCCCCAGAATACAGCCAGTCGCGTCCAGCGGCATCATGAGAACAACATGCAACGGCATGGTCTGGCAGACTGTATCTTGTCAGACACCAACAGGGAAGCACAGCCACTTAGTTTGCCATGACTGGAACATGGAAAGAAAGCAGGAAAGTCCGCTGACCGTCATTTGAAGAAAGAAAACAATGCGTCAGTATCCTCCACCTTGACATTACCTCTTTTAATAATAATAATAATTTTATTTATAAAGCCCATATTTATATAAAATTACATGCTCTAAGCGCGAACGAAAATTAAACAGACAAAAAACAGAAAAAGAAATGAGAAATTAAGCAGTAACAAGGAATATCCCAGAATGACAAAACTGAAAGATCGACAGGCAGGATCGTGAAACCCAAAGAGATCTTGTCTGATTTTTTTTTTCCATTACAAATATGCTTTAAATAGGTAAGGTTTTAGACTGCTTTTGAATGCACTTTCTGATTTTATTGATCTTAAAGATAATGGCAGCATGTTCCAAGTTTTGGGGCCAAAAAATGGAAAAAGAACGTCTACCATAATTATGCATCTTATATCGAGGTACAGACAAAAGATTTGAATACAATGACGTCATGGGCGTATTGTGTTTTGCCACTACAGGGCAGAGTAAAAGGGTGGAGGGGCTTTGGCTTCGTTGATTGGCTAGCATGACCTGTCAATCACTAAAAGTCTGCATGTCAATTGTCGAGCCGCTTCCACAGAGCTGAGCATTTTAATGGCCGCTGTCGGGCGCTGTAGAAGGGGAAGCTACTCTTGCGCTACTGCCTATTTGCATGTGACGTACAGTGCAACCCGTCTCTCCTTTTGAATTTTTTTTTCTTCAGAAATTCGGTCTCCATGGAAGCTCCTTGTAACCTCCCGGCCAGGCGCAACGAACCGCGAAGATTATTCGCAAAATTCGGTGCAGTCAGTACGTCGTAGCACCTCTTGGAGTAAAATGGAAAAAATAAACCCTGCTGAAAACAAGTTTCGATTTCTTGTTTTGTTTTTAATATAATTATGTGCGTTTGTGTGCGTGCGCGATGTGTGTGTGTGTGTGTGTGTGTGTGTGTGTGTGTGTGTGTGTGTGTGTGTGTGTGTGTGTGTGGTGTATCTTAAAGGTTGCTCGGTTGTCTGCAATTCATGTTCATTGTCTTGTAAACTAACACAAGAAAATGTAACATTCCTCGATAAAGTGTCGTTCAGGGTTGTAAAACTGGACAACTTAGGTACACATAACATTTCAGAGACCTTCCCGTGTCCTACAATCTTACCTTGAAGCAATTCTGTTCCCTCCGTCCATTTACAAAAACGATCTTTTTTCTGTACGAGCGCACACACACACACACACACACACACACACACACACACACACACACACACACACACACACACACACACACACACACACACTTTGCTTTGATTTGATTTGTTTTTATTTTACACTTTGCACAGAGCCACTGAAGCTACATGCTACAATCTAGCCATAAGAGTAAGAGGACAATATAAAACGCACACCACTCAAAGACACACATGACATTGATAAGTTCATAAACTGTATACATGTTCATCTTTAATAATCTAATAAGGGCTGTCTACAATCTGTTAGGAAGAGAGGAAAGATAAAAAGAAGCATAAAAGAAGATTATAACTCAGCTGAAATAAGATATTTATGCGATTTAGCTTCGAAAAACTGCGCAGGTGGGGTCTGCTTCAGGTGTGTGTGTGTGTGTGTGTGTGTGTGTGTGTGTGTGTGTGTGTGTGTGTGTGTGAGAGAGAGAGAGAGAGAGACACACACACACACACACACACACACACACACACACACACACACACACACACACACACACACACACACACCAATATACATAAGCTAGAGAGCACGACAGAGCGATAAGAAGGGTGGGTGGGTGGGTGTTTGGGGGTTTAACGTCCTTTTCCACCACATAGGGCGATATCAAAGACGGGGCAACGATGAAAAAGCCAGCACAAATATGTGACCCCAGCCGGGATCGAACTCACGACCCGAGCATTAGAAGTTCAACGCTCTACCATTCGACCACCCCGGCTCCCCTGCGATAAGAAGGAGGAGGGACATTGCAAAAAGTAAAATTACAGAAATGAACAAAGAAATAAATAAATAAATAACGCTTGCAATTGCAGAATGTATCGTCCTCATTATCCGTGTAGACCCTCACTTCCAGGCACTTGCAGCATCAGCCAATAATGATACTGCTACTACTACTACTACTACTACTACTACTACTATTAGTACTAATCTTATTATTAACTCTAAAGAGCCCAAGCCTGACCACCCCCTGCCCACTATATGATAAGATTGGTTAAAAAGAACAAGCCACTGCACACCAGTAGGGGTCATTTCAAGCCACTACATTACGCAAGGCCTTCCTCGCTTGGCCTGAAACCGCTGCAGATTTCATAATAGTGGCTTGAAGTGGCTCCTAGTGATCTGAAGATTCAATTCAAATTGCGATTTTTCCATGGGTTTTTAAGAGTCTTAACGGGGCAACGATGCTAAACGCGCGTTCGCTTACTGCCTTGAGGTTTCACTGAGGAACTTTCAAAAGGTTTTCAAAGGAAGGCCGACAGATATCAGCATCTTCTCTGTAGAATTTATCCGTCCTCATTATCCGTGTACACCCTCACTCTTCCTTTTACCCTTTCCCGACAGATGGCGCATGTGCGCAGAGCGGGTGCGCAGTGGGCACAGGAAACAAGATGTCCGCAGGGCAGGAACAGAATATTTGCCTCGTTCTCTCTACAGATTTTGCAGATTCTTTCTTCTTTTGCCTCCTCTATTGTGTTTTCCAGTTCTGCAATCAAATGACAACATCGTTTGGAACCATAAACACACACACACACACACACACACACACACACACACACACACACACACACACACACACACACACACCGGTTTGCAGTACCTGGATGAAACTGTCATCAGTTTGCAGCTTCGTCCGTACCAAATAGCATCCTTAGAGACCGCAGATAAGCAGTAAATCAGTGAAGCCTAATAAGCCTCTCTCAGTGCGTAGACAAAAAGTCAATAACCCCCCCCCCAAAAAAAAAAAACAAACAAACAAACAAACAAACATACTAACCACTTAATAGTTCGACCAAGAAAGGTGAAAAGTGGGTGTGTACGCAAAATTATCAGGCACGTATGTCTCAGCTAGACTTGATGAACTTATCTGACCCGGCCACAGGCAACCGCCCTAAACACAGAACTAGATGACTATGTTTATAGCACTAGGTCGTAATTAAGCCCAGTTTAAAGCGCGTGTGACCTCATTTTCAATCTCTAAATCGCTTTTACAGTGTGCAGATAACGTGTCTCTGATGTGATTTATTTTTTCGTTTTTTTGGGGAGGGGGGGGGGCGGAGGAGGATACATTTTTATAACATCTTAGACACATTATCCACACATTGTAACAGCTTTTCGGGGATCTAAAATGAGGTCATCCTGGCCTTAGATAAGACATCAGTATTGCATTATACAGCTTTTTTTTTCCACCTATTGGACTTGCCTTCTGCGCGTTTGTCAAGTTCTGCAACGTCAGCATTCTCTAGGTACTCGTCGGTCAGTCCACCCTCCGGCTGACCTGTTGCCCCGCCCACGGCACCTGAAGCTCCACCCACAGCTCCTCCAACAGCACCGTTCTCGGCCAATATAGTAGCTTCCGATTTAGCAGTTCTCTCGACTAAAAAAAAGTCAAATAAGAGAATAGGTGGTTAGGGGATTTTGGTGGGGAAACAGTTTGTCTCCAGGTCAAGTTTGTTTGTTTGTTTGTTGTACGTGGATTGCAATGCAGTCATACGCAAATGTTTCCGTGTAGTTTCACTAGTTTGGCTTGCTTCAGGTGTTTTTGTTGTTGTTGATGATGATGTTTGTTTTAGTTTGGGTTGGTTATTGTTGGGGTTTACTGTTGTTGCCGTTGTTGTTGTTGTTTTAGGTTGGTTTTGGTTTTGTTGCTGGTGTTTTTTCCTTTGTTGTTGTTGTTGTTGTTGTTGTTGTTGTTGTTGTTGTTGTTGTGCGTGCGTGCGTGTGTGTGCGTGCGTGCGTGTGTGCGCTGTCTAGAGAAGACAAGGAAATGCAAATACAGTCATCACAAGATGTGAAGGTCAATGCAAAACCAGGCAGAAGTTAACTGATAATACTGCATCAGCTCTTACTATTGCCTTGGTGATCAGGGCTCCTGCTTCTATTTCTGATTTCATCTTCTACCTCTTCTGGCGTGACCTACAGAGAAAAAGAAACACGGTCATTAGCTGCACGTTACATTTGCCGTTAAATATCACATGATATTGCTCGAGATGATGATTACTATTGCCAGTATCGAACACTTAGGCTATTATTATTATTATTATTACCGATGGTGGTGCACGACATAACTATTATTATTGCTAGTGTCGAATACTGCGTAGAAGTAGTGCTGGCAGTGACTGCAGTAGTACTAATGATGATAATGAATAATGATTAAACTAATATCATTATTATTTATCATTCTTTGTATTACTCGTATCATTATTATCGTATTATTTATTATATGACACTGCTCGATATATTATGGTCATCATACTAGTTTTGATGCTTATTCTTCTTATTCTTTATGGCTATTATTATTATTATTTTATCAAATCTGAAGGAAGAAATTATAAGAAAGTTACATCAGCATGATCCAGCAGGTTAACTTACATCAACTTACCCTCTCTTGCTTCGTATGCAAGTCTTGCACCACCTCCACATACACGTGACCTTTGACCTGCTTAACATACGGGCACTCAGGAAAGAAGCGCGCATGCTCCACCCAAGGGCGCAGATGCTCGGCCCAGGATTTGAGGCCTCCCTTACAGTAGAAGCAGCGGACAAGATCGCTATGACCTGAAAAAAAAAAAAAACTTCAAGAAAACAGTCTTTCAATCCAGAGTAGACCCCGCCCCGCTCCTCCATCTGATTATATTAAGCATTTATCTTGCTTTGGTTTGGTTTGTTTAGGACAAAAACCATTTTCTCATATCTTACCAGTATAGTAAAATCCAGCATCAGACATTTCCTCAGGAGTGTGCGTCTCGGCGTGCGGCCAGCCACTGAACGTGTTACAGCGCGTGGCACCCACCACCATGTCCTGCCGCTTGGGCTGCTGGGTGAAGATCCCAAGCTGGGCGTAGGTCACCACCTGCCGAGGGGTTTCTGACGAGGTAGATGCATTTTGACTACTTGGGACTTCTGCTGGCGCAGCAGCTGTGGAAGACCCAGACTGCTGGGCAGGGATTTCGGCGACATTTCTGGCAGCAGCGCTAGTCGGCGTCTGTGCTGGGTCTTGAGACTGTGACCCCTCAGCTGGTGACCGCTGACGATCTGTTGTTGACGGTCGAGCTGTTTGATACACATGTGCCTGTTGCGACGGCTGCTGTGTTGCCTGCTGCACGAGCCGTCCTGATGCGCTACTCGTCTGAACTGACAAGGAAGCAGGCTGGGGGACTTGCTGAAGCTGGGCAGCCCCGAGAAGACTCGATCTGTCAGAGGTTTGAACATTCATCGGCAGACTTACCGGCTGGTACGATGCGGAAGCTTGGGTCACACTCGCTGCATTCTGGTTTGTCAGGAGCTGGCCAGGATGTGGCAACTGATACTGTGAGTCTTCTACCGCGCCTTCAGAACCTCGGGGTGGACGAGCGGGTGACGGAGACTCTGGTACTTCAGAAGATAGTGAGGCGCCGATTCTACTGACGTCACCAGCAGTCTGGTGCTCCTGTGGTGGGCTTGCCTGTGAGGCTTGCCTCTCGGGTGCAAACATCATTTGTAGGTAGTCTGGCCCGAGCGCTTCGCGAGGCTGACTCTCTGTCGCGTGCTGACCAGTGACAAAACGACAGTTGGGAGAGAGCTGCCTGTGCACGTCCATCGGTCGTGTGCCCTCCAGCTGGGCACTATCCACGTCCAAGTTGCAGAAGGCGCACCTGGAACAAAAATGGACTTGTTGAATTCTTTGTAATCACAGAAAAATGTACTGAACTTGGCTAAATACATCAAAATTAATAGAATAGTTTAAATGTAAACGTAACAAACTTGTGTGTGTGTGTGTGTGTGTGTGTGTGTGTGTGTGTGTGTGTGTGTGTGTGTGTGTGTGTGTTCATGTAAAAGCTCAAATTACTGCTGCCAATGTACAGGTATTAATTTTTGTTGTTGTTTTTGTTGTTTATTATCATTGTTGTCCCTTTCACTTTGTCAATTCCTCCACACCCCGATAGGGGAGAAAGGAATAAAATCTTTTGACTTTTTTTTAACTTTTGTTATAAATGGTCCTGAATATAAATGCACAAAATTAATGGACGTCTTGCGTTGTCCCTTTTTTTTTTTTCTTTTCTTTTACTTGATGAATTCTTTGATGTATATTGTCGTGAATATAAATGCACACCCATGATTCAGGACCGACAGCCCCCCCCCTCCTCCCCCCCCCTTCGTCCGCTCCCCACCACACTGGCCCCTACTGCCCCCCCCCCCCCCCCTTCGTCCCCTCCCCACCACACTGGCCCTTACCACTCCCCGACATAATGCAATATTAGTAGCTTGCCAAGAGAAAGTAGAGAATCCTAGTTGATGGCCGTTTAGCTCCCACTCCTATCCATTATTTTGCCCCCACCCCCCACCCCCACCCCCACCCTCCACCTACCTCCCTCCAAGCCATTTTGAATAGCGACTTACCGTGCTAAATCCGAGCTTCTGAAGTAACCGCGTAATTATGGAGAGATGGGATTCAGCGCTTATGGGCTTTTCCGAGCTCAGAGATACCGTCTTGAACTGAACTATACGGAACCCATCCTGTATTGTATAACTAGTATTATATAATTAAAGACGTAGCATACTTACCTCAGCTTTCCTTCGCTTCCCTCCGGCCTGTAGAAGCCTGCCTGTGCCAAGTGGGAGATCCACACGCCCGTCTGAGCCAAGCGAGATAGCCAGGGCATCGCTGAGCGTGACTGAGACGACGATTGAGAGGAAATATCAAAACTACCGTATCGCGCGAGCTCGCTTCTCATGTCCGGTCGTCGCTCAAGTAGTTCGTTGTAATATACTTGCAAACTGCGACCAGCTGGCGTGAATCGAATGGTAGGAGCCATCAGAAAATGAAAGTCTTCGTAGTCGGTGTCCAGTGTAGGCTCGTGCTCTTCGGGTTTTGTTTTCTTTGTATAGTCATCAGGCAGAGACTGAAGACTGCTCCCGAAGTAATCGCGATAGATTTGGCGTGTCCTGTTGTCAATGTCGAAGATCTTCTTCAGGAAAGGTCTTTCTTTTAAGGAGCTTTCTTGTCGAGCTTCTGAACTTCCAGGAATGCAAAGCTTTGGTTCCTCAAACCCCAGGTGGTCGGAAGGAAGATCTTGCTCATTGCACTGTCTTTGAATGTCCTGTTTGGATGAAGATTCAGATTTGCTTGCAACAACGATATGGGTAGCTACTGCCGTACTTCGGTCGTCTTTCTCCTCGCATGACTGGACAAGGATATTAGCGGGGTAGGCAGTAGCAATGAATGGCACTGCATCTTTGTCCCCAGTAGAGTCTCTGATTTCTTCAGGTCTGCATCTTCCATTTACTTCAGACTTTGTTGGAGCGTAATCTGTAGGCGGAGGGCGCTTATTGTTGAAGCCATTTTGGTCATGATTTAATCCAACAGCAGCAAACATAGGTGCAAAAGCGAAACAGACTAGAAGTTTAGGCATATCTTGATGGTTTACAAGAGCCCATTTTTGGCTCTCAAGATGGAAAGAAACTGTCACTGGTAAGAATTGCGTGAAATGAGGTGTCGAAAAATAGGTGAAATAAGAGGTCATCCTTTTTGTATGTAAGTGTGGACAGTATACAGGATCGCACAGCCGGGATGACCGGAGACTGTCTGGTGGTCTGAATGCTTCAGTTAAGGGAATCCAGAGTCTACAGGTGAGTCTCATTTGGCAGAGCCGCCAAAATAGCGCCATCATGACCTCAATCCGAACAGTTATATCTCAGGTCTGATATCTGGAAGAAATAGAATATAAACAAAATTGAAAAACAAAAAGAAACATCCTTCCACTCATCAAAATGCCACTGTGATTCAAAAATCAGGATTCGAAATGTATTGCCTTTTGCACCTTTTGGGGTATGGAGGATACCAAAAAAAGAACGTCTCACAGGAACACAATTATAACAAAGGACATCAGGTTGAACAAAAGATGCACGACCTCAACAAAAAGATGAATAACAACTACATCTCGGTGCTTCAGAGAAAAAAAATGCCTGGCTTGACATCAGTTTCAGCAGCATCCAGCTGGTACAACCAAATTTAAATTTCTAGAATTCGCCTCAGGGGAAATACATTTGGAGTGGCGAATAAAACAGTGCAAGTCAGTGCAAAAATACCGCATGGGTTGTCTTAAAGAGAAAACACACACACACACACACACACACACACACACACACACACACACACACACACACACACACACACACACACACACACACACACATACACACACACACACACACACACACACACACACACACACACACACATACACACACACACACACACGCTCGCGCCTAGGTACCTAAGAAATAATAAGCAATAGTAAAATAAGAGTAAGAAATAATCATAACATAGACATAAAAGAACATAATAACGGAAGATATAAGTACTAAAAAAAACTGTCCATGAAAATTTGGGAGCTATAATATATATTATAAGGCTGCCATTTCAGACGGTAAATTGTAGAGTATTTCTTGGTTATGTAGATCTACATTACAAATTCAATGAAATGCTTATGGTGTCTGTCGAAGTCACAGTGAGTGAGAAGAATATACTATTCACGTTATTTAACGGCTTAGAAGAAAACGTCTTGCGTTGTACAGTATACGCCGGTTATAAGAAACTCGAGGGGGGTGAATTTTTGGGTTTCTTATATCCGAGTTTTCTTATATCTGAAAGTCGGATATAAGAAAGTATTTTGAAAAATATTTCTTATAACCGAGTTCAGTGAAAAAAAGTTTAAAACATTTCTTTTTTCTCAGTTCGTGTATGTTTTGCATTAAATTAAGAAATACCTGGTTTCTCTTAAAGACCTGCACAGAATATATATGTGTAGAGTTAATATACACCAGTGCGCTTGTGTCCTTCAATGTCAGATTTTCTTGTTTGAACATGAAAATACTGTTTTTGCTTCCCAACTGTAGCGCTGGCGGTCATGTGGTAAGAAAAAACAAAACAAAAAGAAAAAAAACCAACCAAACCAACCAACCAACCAACCAACCAACCAAACAAACAAACAAAAAAGAACTAAGGGGAGAGAGAGAGAGAGAGAGAGAGAATTCCCTTGTATTTATAGGATATATTAAAAGTGCATTATGTATCAACTTTTGATCTATAAAACACTCGTCCCATTAGAGTATGATATGCGATGCTTTCCGTGTCTAATTTGGCTGAAAAAAGCTGCAAATTAGCTTTTTTTTCTGTTGGGAGGGGGAAGGGGGATGGAGGAAAGATGGACCACGTATATTGTCAAAGAAAGGAATTGATCAACAGTTAGTCTAATACTGATAGTTTTATTCTCCTTAACGCGAGCCCTGTAGACAGAGACAGACATACAGAGAGAGAGAGAGAGAGAGAGAGAGAGAGACTGAGCTCCCAATCAGGCAAAAAAAACAAAATAATAATAAAAACAACATATAACAATAGAACAACAAAAATGCATCTCGTATTTTTTCTTCTTGCCAACATTCAAGTTTGCACGGAACACAATGGTAAAGAACCAATTCAAGAAAAGAAAATCATGCGCCATCATGTGCCTGTCCTAAGTGACGTCAGACCTGACCTGTTTTCTTAGAATGAGTGAAATTTTCTTGGAAATGTACTTTCGGTTTCTTACAATGAGTGAAATTTTCTTGGAAATGTACTTTCGGTTTCTTATATCCGAGTTTTTGTATCAAGCGGGACAAGAAATTTGCTTTCCTAAAACCGAGTTTTCTTATAAGCGAGTTTCTTGTATCCGAGTTTTTGTAATACATAATAAAGAAGAGTTTGGCCGGGGGAAAAAAATTCGTTGGCAATAACCGAGTTTTCTTCTATCCGAGTTGCTTATATCCGGCGTCCACGGTACTAAACAATGAGTAGATGAATAATAGTCGAATGTACGTAAACAACTACTCCGCACGCGAGAGGGTCATGTGTTCTGTCACTTAATCATTAGTCATGCAACTACGCATCGAAGGGGTTTCTCCGCAGCTGTTAGGCTGCGTGATGCCTGCTGAAAGTCTGCTGTATGTTTGCTGATAGTCTGCTGATAGTCTGCTGATCGTCTGCTGATCGTCTGCTCTATACCTGCTGAAATTGCTGATGTCAGAATCAAGGTCAGGTAACAGGAGTGCTTTGTTGACATACGTTCAACAGATGTGGTTTTCGGGAAGTCAGCCGTAGACACATCGCAGCGTACATGACAGAAATACATGATGCTGCTTTTGCTGCTGATGCTGATGATTGTGTGCGTGCGTGCGTGCGTGCGTGCGTGCGTGCGTGCGTGCGTGCGTGCGTGCGTGCGTGTGTGTGTGTGTGTGTGTGTGTGTGTGTGTGTGTGTGGTGCGCGGCGTGCGCCCGATGAATACTTGAAACTGGCGTGACCTGACTATTCCGCCACAGCAATGCCCTTGCATCTCGATCGACACTGTCGCCGGGTTGAAAAAAAAAATCAAAACAAAACACAAACCAGACTAAACAAATAACAACAACAAAACAACACCACTCCAAAAAACCACAAAAGTCAATAACCTGTAACACGAGCTTAAGTAAGTTAGGGAGACTAGACTGACTTGGCCACAGCCGAAGCTGCTAAGTTATTGTGCCAGCTATCTAGAGCAAAACTGGAAATGTACGTGCGCTTGCAGTAATGAAAAGCCTGTAGCAAAACATTCATAAAATGACTTACTGCAATCCTTGTTTCGGTAGATGAAGACGTCTGTCGAGAAGTGAAGAAACCTAACGAATGTGGTAAACATCGCAGAAAGACTACAGAGCACTGCGTAAATACAGTAGGCTACAGAGCACTGCGTAAATACAGTAGGCCTAAATGGGGAATTCCCGAACTCACGGTGACTGGACCCATGTAAGGCGATACAATGCTTTTGTTCGTAGGATATATTTAATTAATTTCGGTTCAGTTGCAAGTCTAGTACACACATTGTTGTTATACTGAAGTGAAAAAAAAATATATCATATGACAGTGTCGCCACACATTCCATTAGTAGCCTACAGTCTGTTTTGTCGTACTGATTGATAATATGTAAAATATATACGGGCGCTATATTGTCGTTCAAACACTTGAATGTTGCACAAATTCTCTCTCTCTCTCTCTCTCTCTCTCTCTCTCTCTCTCTCTCTCTCTCTCTCTCTCTTTCAAATCTCCATGTCTTTCACAATACTGCATGAACATGAAGCCAGGTGTAACACAGTCTATAGATTTCGTTGCACTGGCTGTATTGACGTGGACGGGTCCACAATCACAGAGTGTTTGTTTGTCATCTTTTCATATGATTAAGAATATGAGGTTCGAGTCGGATTCGGTAGTCCACTTACAACACACACACACACACACACACACACACACACACACACACACACACACACACACACACACACACACGCGCGCGCGCACCAACACACGCACGCACGCACGCACGCACGCACGCACGCACGCACACACACACAAACCACCACCACTACCACCACCACCACCACCACCAACAACAACAACAACACCCAACAACTGTCGTTTCACAAGACCAGGAAGGAGAAAATGAAATCCCCTCCTGTACAGTCAGTCATTATTTTGGCTATAAGCGGCCTTGTCTTGAGGAAGTTGTTGTTCTTGTTCTGGGCCCGCATGTAAAAGTAAGTCAGGGTTAGGGAGTTCAGCCCCGGGTTAGAGTCTAACCTCGAATTAAACTAGCTCTAGGGTTAAATTTTCTGGGTTTTTTTTTTTTTTTTTTTGGGGGGGGGGTTGTTGTTGTTGTTTTAAATCAGGAGGCGGGTCCATTCCAGCAAGATGCCTATGCCGTTATAGAAGGATTTTTGTCTTCCTTTCTTCGTATCCTTTTTCTATTTAATTTTGTTCTTGGGTTTCTTTTGTCCTAGTCTGGGTTAGGCAGGTAGCCATGGGTTAACTTAACATCGAGTTTTACATGCGGGCCCTGGTTGTTGCTAATTTTAGTCTGACCCCTAATCGCATGCCAAGCAGAGGGAAATATTACGCACGCCGCTAATAGCCAAAATAATGACTGACTACAGGCGGGGGTTGTATTAGACACATCTGGTATCTAAAGGCTTTGGGAAAACTAGCAGGTATATATAGTGGATCGTGAGCACTGAGTAAACAAAAGTGTGACCGGAGAATGTGTGGAGGAGGAGGAGGAGTGAGGAGGGGGTGGGAGGGGGGTGGGGAGAAGTAGTCGGGATAGTCAAGCTTGTAGACTGTCAATATACGGGCCGTGAGTTCGATTCTCGACACCAAATAATTTTGCTGGTTTTTTCCCAGTTGTCTTGTCTTATAATATATGTGACTGTTAGGCAATCCATCCAACAACAGAATCTGCCGTACCGTTCATCACTTACACACAATACAGAGTTCGTTTTTAGACGTGAACTGAAGCAGACGAATCCTCACTTACCGGGCAGATGTTGTTCCGATCTGTAGTCGAGAAGAAAGATTTTACCAGTTTTGCGAACTATGCAGCTCCAGAGCAGAAATGAAATGAATCCATCGCCGTTTTATAACTTTTATGTCAGAAGAGTGAAAGAGAGGTGTCATACAAAGTGGAAAACTTGAAATCATTCCTCGGAATAACTCCACCAGCTGTAGTTTGGATTCCCCGCCAGGCCAAGCGGAAGCAACATTTCGACATACGGGTTGTAAAATTATGTCGGTCATGGCCTTCCACTTTCCGATGCTGACACTGGCAGCCATAGACTGTTCGGAAAACTACTTGCCAGATAATACAACCCAGTCCTAGAAAATGGGATTTGCTGTCGGCTGTTTACATTCATGTATGATGGTGTCGAGACAGTTTTGCAGGTGACATTCAGGAAGTAACTGCCACACTGATCAGTGACGCCGAAGAGGCAAAAGGCTTGCTAACTTCAGAAATATCCGTGGTGTAAATGACAGAATGAACAGAGCATAACTACATCTCAACTCACGGGGAATTGTTGTAGTCATCTTGAATTATACCAAGAAAGTATTATATTTGGATATCTGTCGGTTTTATAGGAGCTGCGGACGCTTTTTGTATGAAACTGGAGCGAATGAAACACACAC
Source organism: Batillaria attramentaria (assembly GCA_018292915.2). Taxonomy (NCBI): domain Eukaryota; kingdom Metazoa; phylum Mollusca; class Gastropoda; family Batillariidae; genus Batillaria; species Batillaria attramentaria. The sequence goes on along the minus strand of JACVVK020000116.1, from coordinate 1,365,393 downwards.
ACACACACGCACACACACACACACACACACACACACACACACACACACACACACACACACACACACGTACGCACGCACGCACGCACGCACGCACGCACGCACACACACATCGTCCGTCTGTGGCAATCATTTGGAATATCACTGGCACATGAAATGCATGACGTCACAGTGGCCTGCAGTCTACTCGACATTTCGTATTGTGTGGTCTATTCTGGTCGGTGTCCGGTGCTTTCACAAACCCTATTTCAGTCGCAGCTTTCCACGAAGTCATGTCATTTGTTCTTGGAAAATGTGAGAAGAGGATTGAGGACCTCATGCGGTGTGACCAAGTTCGACAAAGCTGGCAAATGTTATAAACAGTGAGAACGAAAGATGAGCTTGCGGATCGTCAAACGTTTTCCGGTACAGATATAACCACGAGTCGATTGCTCAGGGTGTAAGCAAATCGTTATTTAGTGTGTGTATTGCCTGGAGAGAACCAAGTATGACTTTATTTTTTGAGTGTGGCATCATTATATTTGATGACATCATTATGAGCGTTTGACATCATGGTAGTTATGACCCTAGTTTAGTTATGGCGTCCTAATTGTACTTTAACATCATCACTCTTTTTGTTCCAAAACTGTTGTCTTTTCCGTCTCCCTGCTATTTGTTGTCAGCCTCTGTCACATTGTCAAGGTGTGCATCATAGTATTGTTAATGCTAATTTCATGACAATGTCCTTCTAGAAATTCAGTGTTGTTAACCGTTTTGTTGTAAAATGATGTCAGTGTTACTAACACTTGCAAAATGTAAATGTCGGCAGTAATAATAATAATAATAAGTATTGTATAGGCGCTTTACCCAATTTCCCAAATCAGCTCAAAGCGCCGCGAACTGAACCCAACACGCACGCTCACGTGAATCACACACATTCTCTCACACACTGGACATACACATAGTACAACTGATCACGTGGTGCGACGGGCCAGCTCAGCTATTTAAATTTCGGAATTTAGAATTGCATTTATTTTTCAAATTTGGTGGGCTGAACATTTCCAAAGCAGAGGGGGACGAAGCCGGAGTACCCGGAGAGAACCCCCGACGATAGGCCCGAATGAACGGTGCCACATACGAGAAGAAAAAATTCTGTGCCCTGAGTGGGACTCGAACCCCTTACCTCTCGCATTGGTGACAGGTCTCTTAACCACTAGACCACCGACCGCAATGTCGTAAAGTAATGTGTAGACAGTGTTTGCAGAAGTTATACTGTTAGTTATGCAATACTCTATTGTGTTGCAGGGTTTGATTTTGTTTGTTCGCATTCATCGTCACTTCCTTCTCATCTAGAAATAAAACCTGTTGGAACTGTCAGTTTGTTTGCCAACTGCGTGGTCATTGTCCGAAGCCCTACAAGAACCCTCGCTGGTGTGTGTGTGTGTGTGTGTGTGTGTGTGTGTGTGTGTGTGTGTGTGTGTGTGTGTGTGTGTGACATGTGTGTGTGTGTGTGTGTGTGTGCGTGTTGTTTGTGATTTGTTGTTCTCTTTTCGTTTATTTGTTTTATGGTTTGTTTTTTTTTAATTTTTCTTAGTTGTTCTTGTTTTATTGAGGGTTTTTTTTTTCGGGGGGGGGGGGGGGGGGGGGGGGTTCCGAGTTTGTTTGATTGGTCTGGTTTGGTTTCTTCCCTTTGAATGTAAAGTATGATTATTTTTATGATTCAAAAAACTAGTTTTTGTACTAAAGTTGTTTTGCAGTTACTAAACTGAGACTTGCATGTTTCTGATCAATAAAACAGACCACTTCATTTCCTTTTTATTATTAATAACATATTATGATTGATAAAATAAACAGTAAAGCACAACCATTGATATATGTGAAATATATACCATGACACCACCGACATAAACTGATATTTACTATGGACATGAATATATAATTATTATGCATAAAATCATAAAATCGCAGACGAAATTACATTAAATGATAATAATATAACAGGCAAAACGTATTCACTGGCATTTGCATATTTTCCCATTTGCATACAATTATATACACGTTATTGTGAACGTTACTTGTTGGTTGAGATTCATTTGGACATTTGTTACGTGTTTGACATAGATCAATCAAATGTTTTATGCAGCTAAGGACACCATAAACAATTTCTGTGTAAATAAAATCTCCCTATAAACGTTAAATGTACATTATCTGCTTAAAATGGTGATCCTCCTAATTTTACAAACAATTGTGAAATGGCATGTGACATGGCACAAATTATCGACTGTATTGATTGAAAACATAACACATAGCATACAAAATCTATGGCCGAAAAGGCAACAGTTGTTGCAAATGCGACCAAGGAGTTTTAAAGATAATGCTGACTGCGAAAATCATGAAAAGTAGGCACTGACAAGCGAGCAAAGAGTCCAAAGTTCTAGAATCAAAATAACACTCCCCCCCCCCCCCCCCCAAAAAAAAAATAATAATAATAATAAATAAAATAAAATAAATAAAATAAAACAAAATAAATTTTCTTAAATGGATATTTCAAAGATACATGTATCAAAACATCACATTATGCACTATATAATATAACATAGTGAGTCAAAATAACATGGCACACGCAAAAGAAAATCTTCATATACAACACAAGTAAATGCAAACATATAAGGCTTATATAACTAGTGTAACTGTACGCAAAAAAAAAAAAAAAATGAGAAAACATTGTCAGTAATCGGTAAATTTGTTCTCCAAAGGAATAGGTAACGGCAGCAATGTAACATCAAAACTAAATGCAGATGGGCGCTGCAATAAAGCAATACAAGGGAACAAGGGTACAAACTCGAGTCAGAGAAACTGCATAGCATTTATTCCCCTTACCGGGTCCGTCACATTTCTTTCTTTCTTTCTTTTTCTC
>JACVVK020000116.1:1280000-1357500 GCA_018292915.2 Batillaria attramentaria | reverse complement strand
CATCGCCAGCACTCCTTGTTAGCAGAACAGCAGAACGACAGCTCTTGTTGCAGATGGCATGAGACAAGCAGGTCCTCTAATTCGGCCTTAACAGGCTCAAACATTCCGATCTGTACCGACCGGAATGAATATGTTATTGCCGTGGTTTGAAGGACTGTTGCAAAGACTGCCGTTATTGTGAAGTAACTGGATCGCTGTTTGCTCGTTGTCATTTTCTGTGGTGAATACACTGCAAATGAAGAACAGGCACCTATCAAAACGACTGGCTGTTTTAATCAGTAGAAACATTGTGTCCCAGACCTTCTGGGGGCAACTTTTGTCTTTGTTGAAGTTACATTGTACTCACTGTGACAGACCCACATTATCAGAACAACTTGTTTTATTTGGATGGACAGATGCTGCAAAGACTGACAAGGTAAAGGCCGTTCTACACATGACAAGCGGCAAATTGCGGCCGCCCTTCGACTTTCCCCCCCACAAGTTTGTCTGCCGCAACGCCGCTGCTTCTACACACGGAAACCTCCGCACCACAAGTCGTCTGATTGACCTTTCGTGTGACCCTTTCAGCCCCATATTTGGAAGGGGCCTCGCGCGATTTCGCCCGGCCATGGTCGCGAGTGAATCCGAGTCAGACTAGGCTGAACATGTGAATGAAAGTTCGGATGAGGAATTAGCTGTTGCAGCAGCTGCAGTTATTTTGCTGCAGAACAGGAAGAAACAGCGGATCTGGGCGAGAAAGTGGATCTTGCAGCGAGATTCGCTTGGCGCATACGGAGGTCTTTGACGCCATTTTGTTTAATTTGGCCGCGTGACCACTACGCGGCGTGCGATTGGCTGTCCTGGCGGGGCCCCCTGGGTGCCTCGCGCGCACTTGCCCGGCGCAAGCCGAGAAAATAAAAAGCCGTTCTATCCGAAACTTGCCGCGGCAAGCCTTGGGCAGCAAGGCTGTACATCTTGCTTGTACATTTGCCGTCGACTTGCCGGGGCCGCAAACCCGCTTTTGCCGGGCAAACTTGCCACGTGTAGAACGGCCCTAATAGACTTCATTTTGTTATTTGCAAAGTTTGTTTTTTTTAATGTAAATTACAGGACATCCAACCATCAATAGACAACTTTAGATATAATGTAGATATAATGAAATTTAGATATAATGTGGAGAAACTAGCTGCAGATTCCAGGGGCTCTGCAACAAGCTTCACTATTGCATGGCTTCCATACTCTACACTTGTAAATACACGTTCAGTCGACTGAAACAAAGCTGGAAACACTAAGATTAGTTTTAGCATACAACAGCCAGTATGAACAAGTGGGTTGTACAATTTGATTTTCTTTTATATACGGTAATATTTCTTTGAAGTGATGTCACACTAAGATCAGGCGACAGGGACTATGTATACATATCATGCGCAGTGTTTGTGTGTGTGTGTGTGTGTGTGTGTGTGTGTGTGTGTGTGTGTGTGTGTGTGTGTGTGTGTGTGTGTGTGCTTACATATATATGTAAGTGCATACATGCTCATGACTTTACATTTCTTTGAGCAAGTTTTGTGAATCCATATGGTAAGTCTTCATATATATTTGTTAAATTGTGAATACACTCACGAATAACTATAATAATGTACGCATACTCGTACATGTGACTCCATCTATACTTGTTGAAAATGCGAAAAAGACAATTAAAAAAAAAAAAGAAGAAACATTGTGTTTACTCAAACGGGCTAATTCCGTCTTTGCTAAGCCAGCTTGTGTTTTGGAACAGTTTCGCTCGTGAGTGCGTCTGTACGCTCGATAAGAGCGATCTGTGGGCATTAAATGGTAGCATTAGCCCCTTTAAAAGGAGGTCACTATTATCCTAGACGGCTGCACTGCATTTGTCGTTTTGTGTGAGTGAAGTGTGCACAGTACACATTGCTAATCCTGTGCAAACACAAATCAAAGCAATGCATTCCTTTGTGCACCGTTCGGCATTTACAGGGAAGTTTCTTCACTCGTGAATCTAAGTAAATTGATGATGAGCGGGCATTTACAAACTGAGCGAGGGGTTAAAAAAAAAAAAAAAGTTCATCGTTCAGCAGGGAACTTCCTCATTGCACACATCGGTAGTGGACATGCGGACAAATACAGATGATTTGGGGTATGTGTGGGTATGTGACTGTTGCTTGTAACTTCCTAAGCGGGAAAATCCATTACCTCCTTTGCAGAACTGTTTTGTCTCTGATCAGTGCTCTGTACTGCAGCGCACAACAGTAAATCGCTTTTAACTGATTCTAAGGGACGACAAAGCGTGGATACCACCAACAATCGCCTGGATACGTTTGGTTCGGACACCCGCTCAATAGCGACAGACCAAACAGACAAGACAAACATAAAACAATGTAAGGAATGAGTTCTGTATGGATATGTTAATAACAATAGTAGTAGTAGTAGTAGTAGTAGTAGTAGTGATCGATCCTAAAATCAATTGGTGGAGATCAAACAGTTCGAGTCTGTGTAAACTGTGTAAACTTATGCGTTGTTTGCGCAGGCCGGCAGTGTCGGCCGTTCGTACTGAAGGTCAAAACGACCTCGCCTCGACAACACTCACCGTGTTCAGCGACTGTCCAAGCTGAATTGCCTCGAGCAAGCAGTTGTAAACTTGTAATGGTCAGTATACCGGCAAGGTGCTGGTTTTCGTAATGGCATAAAAATAGCGAAAACTATTGCGTTCCAGCTGAGCAATACCGGACGGAAATGCTTGAGACTTACCAGGTCGAGTAAACAGCGCGTGTGCCTTTCTTCGAGAGTTATCATCGTTGCTGACGTAACGGGAAAACCACTTGTGGTATCATAGCCGGTGTAATACGCCAGATATTGTCCCCGGCTCGTTTGACACCCTGGCACTTCGAGCTTCAAGCTGCATTGATCCGGTACATTTCATCCTCAGTCTGACTTCACGACGGGGACTGAGTACATATCATGCTTGTGACACCGGTGTAATAAGTCACAGCGTTCCTATACAAATGTTATTGTCCACGTACGAAAATTTCTATATTGGCTGATCGGTTAATTCGTTCAGTCATTCACCAAGTTCATCTTCCCACACTGTCCCAGTTTGAAAACCCACCTCTTCCGTCAAACCTTTCACACTTTACTGAGCAGCGTTCGGCCATTGTTTCAATGCCTCTGTCTGTAATTGTATATCTGCAACAGGCCGGGCTGTGCATGTGTGTCAGCGCGCGCGCATGTGACCAGCCACACCTATGTGACCGAGAGAAGAACTAGAACGCTCCTACATTTTGCAGTGTGTCAGACTAAAAGTCAAAAACCAGAATCGTGAACTCTGTAGTGTGTTTGTTAGTACATATATTTGTTAGTAATTTACAGTGTGTGTGTGTGTGTGTGTGTGTGTGTGTGTGTGTGTGTGTGTGTGTGTGTGTGTGTGTGTGTGTGTGTGGCTATGAGTTGCTTTGCTGCGCGATTACGCGCTCGATAAGCACTACTTATTATTAAATCTGACTCGGTTTAGGAGCCGCCCAGAAGGAGGATTACGTGGCTGCCCAAATACTAGTATCGGACCACTCTGAATCGCGCCCTTTAAGATAAGAAAAGATATTTATTAATGAACTTACAATGTTTGCTTTCGGCAGTAAAATAACTGTGACAGCACGCAGTTACGCACGTACGCACTCATGCGCGAGCGCGCGCGCACACACACACACACACACACACACACGCACACACACTGACACACACACACACACACACACACACACACACACACACACACACACACACACACACACAACACACACACGCACACACACACACACACACACACACACACACACACACACACACACACACACACACACACACACACAGAGACACAACGCGCACACACACAGACACAACGCGCACACACACACACACGCACACACGCACGCACGCACGCACACACGCACGCACACACACACACACACACACACACAACGCGCGCGCACGCACACACACACACACACACACACACACACACACACTAAAACACACACACACACACACACACACACACACACACACACACACACACACACACACACACACGCGCGCGCGCGCGCGCGCGCGCATGTCATCACCATTCAATCACATACACCAGCGTCTCTCTAACCCAATACGACGACGATGATGATCATGACGACGACGACGACGGTGATGCCATTTTATTTAATTTCATGTTCTCGTTGCTGTCTCAGTTTCATGTTGGTAGTTTTACTGACGAAACAGACTACTTTCTCAATGTACAAGGCAGAAAAAGGACAACCGCTTTATCGTTTCAGATGTTCCATCCAAAGATGCTCATTCAAAATCCTCGATGCAGAATTAAAAACAAAAACATTGAAACTATACCAAGCACAAAGTTTTAGAGCACGAATGAATTTAACCAAAGTATCGGAACGCGAATTCTACTTTTAATTCGAACACCGGACACTGAAATAACTTTTGTGGTGAATATCAGAATCTTTATTCCGGAACCTGAAAAACATTCTGTTTCCGATACGAACGGTCATATTTCGTGCAGAGCATGTTAGAGTGATGAAAGACATTCCCGTAGCGGTCGGCAGCATTACACCATTCCGTCTGAAATCAGAATAGACTGAAGAGTTGTATCAGTTTGTTTTTATAATTACAAGTACCCGGGTCGTTTCGTATTAATTTACTTCAGTTTTATGTGTATTCCTGTACTGACGTTGAATTAAAAGAAACTGATTAAACAGAAGTACACCGGCTTTGGATGTCTCGCTTGGCGGTAATGTTTAACTCAGCACGTGTGAATCAGTCGCACATTTTGTCCCCAGTGAAATACAGGCTGGTTAAAAACAATCACAAGCATTCTAGCAGTCTCCTCGCCCTCACCATTCACAGCACACCCATCCAACGCGAGCCCGCACGAACACACGTTGGGCATTGCAGAAGGCATCGCAACTGCGTGTCAGTTGCAGATGGGAATATTGTTTGTCCCTGTGATGGACGAAGCGAGGTAAATCCCGCTTGTCTGGTGCTACGAACGGTCAAAGGTGATTACCTCCCGTGGCCCGTGGTCACCCACTTTCTCTTCATGGTGAAACATGAAATGTTTACTGCCAAACTTCGTTTTGTCAGTCGAAAAGGAGGGACAATGACAGCGACAATGAGTCTTTATTTGACAACTTTGGAAGTTTTAATACGAAAGATCAGTTTTCTAGCTTGCCGTTGCCACAGCTACAACATAATGAAGAAGAACAGGATAATAGGCTACACTGAAACCAACACTCGAGCTCGCCCGCGCGCGCGCGCACACACACACACACACACACACACACACACACACACACACACACACACACACACACACACACACACACACACACACACATACACACACACACCACTTTTCCGAGTTGTTTTAACACTTATCCCTCACACTTCCCTCGCGCTACAGTCATTCTATGCATGGAGATTTGTTTGTTGGAATTTTTTATTTTTCATCATCGTCACCCCTCGCTCTATACGTAACTCTGTCCTAGTCAGGGACATCGAGACTGGGGCATATTATTATACTGTTTACATTTAAAGTACCTGTGGCGTGACTAATGAAACACCGCTAGTTCCATGCTTACCTCAGTCCCAATCAAACAACGTAGCGAATGGAACATATACATGTACTCCATTTACTACTTTTAACGTTCTCGTGAAGTGACTTACGAAACACCCCTCGTTCCATGCTTACCTCAGTCCCAATCAGGGACATAGCGGATGGCGTATGTATCGTGTCCGCGACACTCTCTGGCGGCATCCATGTCACTGTATTCGAAAGCCAGATCCTCCGGATGTAGTTCCCTCTCTCTGTGGTTCGGGTCAGTGATGATAGCGTAGATCTCCTCCTGAGGGTACAAATCGTTCTGGTTATCTGTCTGATGAGCTGTTTGAAGTGTCTAACGTCGTACCAGAGAAGCGGTGAGTTCTGTAGCATTCGCCGGCACAGCACATTTACAACCCGTTTCAGATTATTGCCTGCACGAGTTGTCTCCCTTGCCGCAGCAAGCACGCATATTTCGTGGCAGAGCACAGAGTTGCCACGAAAAAAGAATGCTTGCTGCGGTACGGTGTATGCAAGGGACACAGCTTATGCTTATAATAATCTCTGAAACAGTCTGAAAATGTACAGTGCCGGTGAATGCGACAGAACTCACCGCTTCTGTGCACACTGTGAAAGACCACGTTGACCACAAAATTGTTCAGAGCTGTCCACTTCCCTTATCACCGAGCGTGTTTGTTTCTTTTGTTGGTTTTTTTTTTTTTTTTTTCCCCTCCTCAGTGCACCTAAAAACCCACCCCAACCCCTCCTCCTCAGTGATCAGCTGGTCTCAGATCGGCTAAGGTCTCGGTTAGCCTGTTTGGCGTCATTACAGATTTTAAACGTAGGAGGGTACAGAGTTGCGACCGACGATGACGATGACTCTAGAAGGGCACTGCAGGGCTAACAACTCAACAATAGAACAGTCTCAAAGACGTCACTCAGGAGATTACAGGGCTGGAGGTTGAAGCAGTGAGATGGGATGGAGAGCGCATGGGTTTCTCCCAGCGCAAAGCTACCATCTTAAACTCAGCTGAACTGAACAGAGTACCAAAGTATGTTTCCGACGTCTTCCAAGGTAAAAATGAAAATCATTGTACATATAGAATTTTGTGTAAGGGCTCTCATCCCCTCGCTCAACAGGGGAGCCGGGTTGGCCGAATGGTAGAGCGTTGGACTTCTAATGCTCGGGTCGTGAGTTCGTATCCCGGTTGGGGCCAAATAGTTGTGCTGGCTTTTTCATCATTGCCCCGTCTTTGATATCACCCGTATGTGGTGGAAAAGGACGTTAAGTACCCAAACACCCACCCACCCCCTCGCTCAACACATTGGCGGTCATGTGTAACAGACGATCTACTCAGCGGTTAACGGTAGTTGTCTCCCCCGCCAGAGGTCACATGTACCCAGACACAATGGCTGCCTGCTCAGCGTCTTCTCTCAATGCAGTACTTTGCATACAAAATTTCTTTGCATTCCAATCCTGGTTTTATCCAGTATTTGCCATGAAATGCTATTAATCACAATCGTTCTTTAAAATGCCAGCCGCTTTTCTCCGCTTTTCTGTTCAATTGTTCCGTCCCACAATCAATGAACTTCAGCCCTCATGGCACAGGGTTGCTCACACAAATGATGTTATCCCTCCACCAGAGCAAGCTAGTCAGGATCTACTCACGGTGATTCTGTAAACATTATTTGGGTCGTCCAGCAGGGCTTCCCAGCTGCGGCCTACTTTGACGACGTAGCAGTAACGTTCGTCTCGCAGGTCGTTGATAAACAGAAGGATGTGGTCGGTCTGAAGAACACACGCAGGTGGAATATGAAGCTAAGTTGTTTTTGTTTTCTTGCTTGCTTGTTTGGGGGGTTGTTTTTGCTTGTTGTTGGTGTTGTTTTGTTTGTTTGGACGTGTGTTTTTCTCGTTTGTTTTGTTTGTTTGTTGATTTGTTTGTTGATTTGTTTGTTGATTTGTTTGTTGTTGTTTGTTTTGTTTTTTAATTTGGCTGTGTTTTTGTCATTTGTTTATTTGTTTGTCGTTGTTGCTGCTGATGTTGTTATTTATCAGTGTGTGTGTGTGTGTGTGTGTGTGTGTGTGTGTGTGTGTGTGTGTGTGTGTGTGTGTGTGTGTGTGTGTGTGTGTGTGTGTGTAATATCGTTCTTGTCACAGTCACGTATCTGCGCATACAAAATGGCTGTATAAGAATGACAAAGGAAATGGCCTCAGTGTCGCAACAACGCTCAGCTGTGCACGTTCGCCCTCTTTCGCCGAAAATGCACGCGGGATGACTACTCGCATGACTTAAACGCAGATCGACAATACATTTTGTGAAACCACAAATTCCAGAGGATGCACAGAAAGAATAACGAAAGCCGCAGAAAAGCGTCACACTCACGTCCGTCGTGTGGTTCTCCACCCTCCAGTTGTGAAAGGTATCGATGACGTCATCATATAGCCTGTTGCCTTCATCCACTCGGTCACGAACACCGTTGACGGCCTGCCACCAGTTGTGGCTCTGTCCCTGAATTTGGCAAAGAAATGTATCAGCTCTCAAAACGTTCACTTACCTTAAAATCGATCGTACGTGAACGATGAACTTCCCCAGTACCACTGCTAGACGGAAATAAAGTTATTTCGTTTTAATGTTACTGGCTAATGCTATTAGCTGTGCGTCATAGGTGCACGTTCATCACAAATGACGTAAAAATCGTGTTGTTTTTGGACTGACACGTTTTGGTGACGTCACTGAGCGAGGCAATGAGGATTCCGCAAAATTTAGAGCAAACGTATTTTATTGGTGACCATTGTTTGGTCTCTAAAAGCCATTCAGAAATGTTCCTTGTCCATATTTCGAAAAATTCACTTCACGTTTCTGAGTAACGAATAAAAAGATTTTTCCCGATTTTTTTTTATGGGTTCTCTCTCTCTCTCTCTCTCTCTCTCTCTCTCTCTCTCTCGGGGAGCCGGGATAGCCGAATGGTAGAGCGTTGGACTTCTAATGCTCGGGTCGTGAGTTCGATCCCGGCTGGGGCCAAATATTGTGCTGGCTTTTTCATCGTTTCCCCGTCTTTGATATCACCCTATGTGGTGGAAAAGGACGTTAAACCCCTAAACACCCACTCACCACCACTCTCTCTCTCTCTCTCTCTCTCTCTCTCTCTCTCTCTCTCTCTCTCTCTCTCTCTCTCTTCTTCTTCTTCTTCTTCTTCAAAAATTAGAAACAGTGATATTGTTTAGTCATAGACAGGACATTCAAACTCATGTGAAAACCCACAAACGCTTAAGGATTAAAGGCCAGGGCCCGCATGTAAAAGTCGAGGTTAGGGATTTTAGCCCCGGGAACTAAACTAGCTCTAGGGTTAAATTTTCTGTTGTTTTTTTTTGTTGTTGTTTTTTTTGGAAGCGGGTCCATTCCAGCCAGGTGCCTATGCCGTTAGAGAAGGATTTCTGTCTTTCTTTCTTTGCTTTCATTTTTTAAAATTTAATTTTGTTTTGGGGTTTCTTTTGTCCTAGTCTGGGTTAGGCCCGTAGCCGTGGGTTAAATTAACCTCGTCTTACATATGGGCCCAGACTTTTGACATATCTAGGTTCACAGCTGTTTTAGTGCACAGTGTTTAATACCGCACCACTTAGACACACGCACCCGAGGCACTGACACTGACACTGATTGAAGCTGTGTGCAGTGCCAAAAATAAAACTGTTCCGTCAAAAATAGCCTGATTCCGCTCAGATTCACCCAAGCGCGAAAAAAAAAAAATCAAAAGTTTTAAAAATGATTTTAAGGTCCTGAAGGGAACTCCATGTCATAAATTATGTGTTTTTATTTCAAAGAGCGTTTAGTTAGTTAGTTAGTTAGTTAGTTAGTTAGTTAGTTAGTTAGTTAGTTAGTTAGTTAGTTAGTTAGTTAGTTAGTTAGTTAGTTCGGGCTTAACGCCGCGCAAGCAACAAACACTATTTCGCGGCTCCGTTTTGTAGAAATAAGTTTAGGCTACTAAAAATCTGAGAACAACAACAAAAAACCAAACCAAACAAACAAACAAATATTTCAGTTCTACTCACACAGGCGAAAGCCAAAAGAGTCGCAATCACCAGATACTTCATGGCGAGTGTTCTGTGAGCCGCGGCAGTCTCGGAAATTGTGTCAGTTTCACGGGGTCGCTTCTGTATATAACCTTTTTCACTCCGTTTGGTGGGAATAAAACAGCTGATGCGTTCGTGTGGCTTGCCTTCTGTGTTCAACTATTGACAAATGCTAAGTTTACACCAACATTTTTGTTTCTGTTCTTGTCAGGAAATAGTGAACACAGTGGTTGAATGTAAAACCACGCGCGCGCACATACACGCACACACGCACGCACACACGCACGCACGCACGCACGCACGCACGCACACACACACACACACACCTACACAACACAATGACAACAACAACAGCAATAAAAACAACTACAACAACAACAACAACAACAAAACCAAACGTGAACATTCTACACACACAAAAAACCGAACGATTCGTATCCAATCCAATCCAATCTAAAGTCCACTTATATAGTGCAGGTGCTATATTGTTGTTGTTGTTGTTGTTGTTGTTGTTGTTGTTGTTGTTGTTGATGTTGTCGTTGTCGTTGTCGTTGTCGTCGTCGTCGTCGTTGTTGTTTTGTCTGTCTACTTATTTTTTACATTATTCCTGTGAATGCAGACAATCTAAGTACCAAAATGTGATTTCCAAAACAACCAAATGTCCGCACACAAAAAATCAGGTGATACAAGAGAAATAGAAAAGAAACAAAGTAAAAAAAAAAAAAAAAAAAAAAAATGCATCAAGAGTAACACGACCCTTAGAAAGTGACGTCATTATAGGACTGGTTTCTCCAGCACAAAGTGCATGGGCGTTTCCCAAAAGTGCCTTACAGCAGCAACAACAACAGGTACTGTATCACATGTTGGCAGTCTAGATCACCACGTTTGACCTTGCCTTATGAACCATCTCGTACTCTCCGCTCCTCATCAGAAAAGCTCCTAAAAGTTCCCAAGTTCAATCTCAAAACTTTCGGTGAGCGCTCTTTCAGTTTCTGTGCCCCCCAGGAATGGAATTCTCTGCCTCCCTCCCTTAGGAACACCCAGACCCTCCCACAGTTTAAGTCAAAAACTAAAGACTCACCTATTCAAGATAGCATATGATCTGTAGTATCATCTACTACGCCCCCCCCCCCCCCCCCCACACACACACACACACTTAGTGTTTCATGCATGCGTGAGAATGTGTGTGTGTAGCGCACTGAGTATTCTGAGCAGTCTGTTAGCGCTTTATAAGATCTATTATTATTATTATTATTATTATATTGCCTGAAGAGTTCTGGTCCCAAGACTTCACGGGGAGCCGGGGTGGTCGAATGGTAGAGCGTTGGACTTCTAATGCTCGGGGCGTGAGTTCGATCCCGGCTGGGGCCAAATATTGTGCTGGCTTTTTCATCGTTGCCCCGTCTTTGATATCACCCTATGTGGTGGAAAAGGACGTTAAACCCCCAAACACCCACCCACCCACCCAAGACTTCACGGTTCTGGGCCAGAACAAGGCCGCTCGTCGGTTTACTCATTTATGTTGTTAAAACTTCACAGGCATAACTGAATAAAATTATATGTATACGCACAGCTAAAACAATAATTTTTAGATTTAACTTTCTTAAAAACTACATTTCTGTGCCAGTGAAATCATTTTTTTCCTTCGGGGGAAAAAAAAAAAGAAAAAAAAAAGGGGGGGGGGGGGGTGAGCGGTGGTCTAATAGATAGTGCGTCGGATTTAGCCGCTGCGCTACTGAACGGCCGTCACCAGTGTCATGGCGATGAAGCGTGGGTTCGAGCCCAGGTCGAGCTTGTGAAATGTGATACCGGTTTTTTCCTGGCTGCCGGGCTGCTCATCGGGGGTTTCTCTCCGGGTTATTCGGCTTTCCTCCCCCAGCAAAATTGTAATAAAAATATATATATATAGGATAGGTATTGGGTGGCGCTGCAACGTGGCGAAGCAGCCCGAATTTCCCGAAAGGGATAATAAAGTAGTTTTAAAAAAATCACAGAAGTTTGCACAGGGTGCTTCCATTGGAAATCGACAACTCCGTTTGAGTTCGGCCAGTCGCTGTGCGAAGCCTGTTTAAAATATGATCTGGCCCTACCCGTCAGATCAACCGACAGATAAGTCAGGCGAAGTTTGACCCACAGCTGCATGGAGTTAAATGTAACCGCGCCCATTTCGTGTCTTCATTCATACTACGCTCTGGAAATTTTCCTTCCATACATTTAAAAAAAAATATTCGACATTAAATTCTGAAACTTCAGTAGCGGTGCTGACACTTTGCACCATATGATTGTAACTCGTTCCGGGCAGCCGGGGTGGCCGAATGGTAGAGCGTTGGACTTTCAATGCTCGGGTCGTGAGTTCGAATCCTGGCTTGGGTCAAAATTAATATTTGTGCTGGCCTTTTTGTCGTTGCCCCATCTTTGATATCATCTATACGTTGTGGAAAAAGGACGTTAAACTCCTAAACACCCACCCACCTTACCAGTAACTCGTTTCTCCTTTTGTCGCGTGTTTCACTTGAACGCCGGTGTGTTTTGGGCTTCGCTCTAAGCAAAGCAAGGAGGTAAAACGCCTATCCGAAACAGATAATAATTACCATTATCATTGTTATTTCAATTTGCGTTCGTGTATTTACCATACATTGCTTTTCAGAATTAGTCTGTGAGATTAGAATATAAGAATTACAGGTGTTGTTTTGACTACTTCTCTTAAATTCTTTGTTTTCGTTGTTGTTGTTGTTGTTGTTGTTGTTGCTGGTTGTGAATTCTGTCAAATCAGCTGTGTTTGGTTGTGACAAAAATTCATGTTATGGTCTGCTGACGTAATGCATTTTAGTTTCGTGTCTGCGAAATCAGTGTGTGTGTGTGTGTGTGTGTGTGTGTGTGTGTGTGTGTGTGTGTGTGTGTGTTGTAAGTAATATACGCTGTTTTTATGTTATGTTTATGTACGCGCCCTGAGCTCTTGCGAGATGGGGCGCCACAAATACCCTTTATTATTATTATTATTATTATTATTATTTTCGTGCATTTGGCGCCCCTTACTTCCACAGTTGCGGTACAGCTTATCTGTCCTCTTTTTTTCTTTTCTTCTTCTTTTCTTTTTTTGTTTGGGGGTGGGGGGGGGGGGGGCATGTGACCAGCCACACCTATGTGACCGAGAGAAGAACTAGAACGCTCCTACATTTTGCAGTCTGTCGGACTTAAAGTCAAAAACCAGAATTGTGAACTCTGTAGTGTATTGATTGTTAGTTATTTGATCGTACATATATTTGAAAACACGCGTGTGCGTGCGTGCGTGCGTGCGTGCGTGCGTGCGTGCGTGCGTGCGTGCGTGTGTGTGTGTGTGTGTGTGTGTGTGTGTGTGTGTGTGTGTGTGTGTGTGTGTGTGTGTGTGTGTGTGTTTGTGAGTGAGGCAGAGACAGAGACAGACAGACAGACAGACAGACATACATAGAGCTGACTGAACGGTGAGAAAATTGTACTCTTTGTTTGAGGTACAGACCTCACAGTTTGTTTGTATTCGTTGTAGTATATTATTTGTACTCTTTGTTTGAGGTACAAACCTCACAGTTTGTATTAGTTGCAGTATATTATTTGTACTCTTTGTTTGAGGTACAAACCTCACAGTTTGTATTAGTTGCAGTATATTATTTGTACTCTTTGTTTGAGGTACAAACCTCACAGTTTGTATTCGTTGTAGTATATAATTTGTACTCTTTGTTTGAGGTACAAACCTCACAGTTTGTATTCGTTGTAGTATATAATTTGTACTCTTTGTTTGAGGTACAAACCTCACAGTTTGTATTCGTTGTAGTATATTATTTGTACTCTTTGTTTGAGGTACAAACCTCACAGTTTGTATTCGTTGTAGTATATTATTTGTACTCTTTGTTTGAGGTACAAACCTCACAGTTTGTATTCGTTGTAGTATATTATTTGTACTCTTTGTTTGAGGTACAAACCTCACAGTTTGTATTCGTTGTAGTATATTATTTGTACTCTTTGAGGTACAAACCTCACAGTTTGTATTCGTTGTAGTATATTATTTGCACATGTAATCGTCTAAAGGAAAATCAGCATACTATAATATCTAACTGACGTGAAGAGAAAGGTACAAACAAGAAAACAAAACCACAGCAATGCTAACTGGATGGAGAAAGGTGTGTGGAAGATTGGACTTTTACTTGAGGAGGGTGGAAGTTTTTTGTCTTGTGCGCATTTCAAAACAAAATACTCACTTAGTACAGACTTTTTGACATACATAGGATGTATATATGCAGTTAGAAAATACATACACTCACTAAATGTAAATATTGAAAACAATATTGTTACAGATATACCAAAATCTTTGAAAAGAATTTACTCTGTACGCAAAGGATCAAAGCTGTACTATGAAACATTAATGGAAGACCACAAAATCCCAAAGTTTTGCACCAAATGGCAGACAAAACTCAACTCCCAACTAGACTGGATAGTAATTTTACGAAAAGTACAAAAAATTCAAGATATTAAGTTAAAATGGCTCCAGTTAAGAATTGTCCATCGTATTTTAGGAACAAATATTGTATTGAAAGGGATGGGAATAGAAAATAGTGAAATGTGTACATTTTGTAACAAACATAGAGAAACAATTGAACACATATTCTGGTACTGTCATAGGACAAACGCCTTTTGGAAAGAATTAGAAAATATAATCCATGAGAAATGTGGACATGTACAAGCTTTTACTTTTAATGAAAACATTGTACTGTTTGGATGTGATGCCAATTTTAAAACTGATCAGGTATTGGACCTTATTATACTTCTGGCAAAATCCTTCATTTTCAAATGTAAAACACAGAAACGAGATCTTAATATTGCATTGTTTAAAAAAGCATTGAAAGAGAGGTATGAAGTTGAAAAAATGAGCGCAAATATGAAAATGGAGTATATGAGATTTTTCACCAACTGGACCTACTATACTGGCATGTTTCTTTGAAACAATACTTAAAAAAAAGAAAAAAAAGAAGTATAAATAGAATAGAGAATTAGACCACTTAAATGTATGTGTATGCACGTCTGTGTATGTATGTGAATGTATAGATGTGTGTGTATGCGTATGTGCTGTATGTATGCATATAGATAGGTATACATTTGTCTGTGTCCTTACAGGTACCAGTGTAAATATATACATCCATATGTTAAGAGTAGATAAATTTGCCTATATTGGTGCAGTCGTATAGTCGTATATTGTGATGCTGTGCAGCCATGTGCCCAACCAAAAAGAAGAAGAAAGAAAAAAACCACAGCAATGCAAAGTCAATGTCTGTGTATAATAATACAAAATAAATAAATAAATATAGTAAATAATAAATAAATATGATGATACAGTGAGTAGACTCATTCCTTAGAAAAGTTCACTACAAAAAAGATACATATGACTAGTTTATAAGTGTACGCATACAGGAGATTACTGATATAAAATCATGTAACATTCACAGGCACTTTAAACAAAAATCAAAAGACAAGGACATGTTTTTTTATAAACTTCACACAAGATTTAAAGTCAAATCAGTCACAGTTCACAACATACTCAATATGCATGATTGTGCATATTATAGGCAGTAATTCATTTTTGTATTTGTCGTGAATACAAGGGGGGGGGGGGAACACTTCCATCAAAATTCAGTTTACACAACATCCAAGTCGAGACTATATAAACAACAATGAGGAAATGAAAAAAAACATGAAAAAAAATGTATTCCTCGATCACTGGTTGACAGCAAGTATGTATGGAGTGAATACACTATCCCTCAGGGAAACAACAACAACAAAAAGAACAACAAATATTTGTACAGTACTGGCCTTTTTCTCGTTGCCCCGTTTTTGATATCAGCCCTTCAAGGTGGAAAGGGGCTTCAAACTCTCAAACACCCATCCACTCACCCTCTACATTGCGAGTATAACCCAATGATGAACAACGATGTGACTATATCCAAACCGGCCTGCATCCAAAAGTTTAAATCTAGCGTTTAAGAAACAAACATTAAACCTGTAAGGTGATACCATTACTTTAGATAACTGTAAAATTCATCCTTCCTCTTCATCCATGTAGACTCGCACTCTTCCTTTCACTCTTTGCCGGCAGATGGCGCACGTGCGCAGAGCGGGTGCGCACTGAGCACAGGAAACAAGATGGCCACATGGCAGGAACAGAATGCTGACTTCATTAGACTGGCAGATTTTGCATATCCGTTCCTCCTTCGCATCTTGTATTTCATTCTCCAGCTCTGGGAAAAAGGAAGGAAGAAAATGAGTATTGTAAGTGTACAAAACTTGGAAGTACTGCTTCTCTGTCTGGATCATTCCTACTCATGAATAACAGTTATGAGAAGCTTACAATTTTCTGTATTCCGTGAGGGGGAGCCGGGATAGTCGAATTTCAGAGCATCGGACTTACAATGCTTAGGTCCTAAGTTGGAATCCCGACTGGGGCCAAAAATGTTTTTTTTGTTTGTTTGTTTGTTTGTTTGTTTTTTTTGCTTTTTTTGTTGTTGTTTTTTTTGTGGATGTTTGGTTGGTTGTTTAGTTGTTGTTTTTTTCGTTGCCCCACACGTGGTGGAAAAGGACGTTAAACTCCCAAACACCCACTCACCTAGCCTGTATTTGGTTAGATTCGGCACGCTAACATGCTTTATTTGCTTGTTAGTGTTAGTTTCTATCGTGACTGCTTGGTTCACTGCCCAAGCAACATACACGACGTCCAGTATTGATATTAACAGGCCAATTGACCAGCAGCACTAATATGCTCCCTTTCACGGTTTACAAATGCAGGGATGCATGACTGTACTTTATTCTTGTGTAGCGGTTCAAGTGTGTGTTATACTGGATAATTATAATGTTAGGCAGGAACTGAATGATTATAACAAACCTTCCATACGCCTGCCAAGATCTTCCTCGCTGTTTTTGTCATCCAGTAAGCTGTTCGTCTTCCCCACGGCCCCACCCACAGCCCCACCCTCTTCCATCCAAGACGCTCCGGACTCTTCTGCTTTCTCCTCTGAAAACACAGCATGGGAATAACTTTAGTACAAACCAACAGTAAAAGACTTTTTTTTTGCCAGATATAGTTTAAAAGCTGGAAGGAGTTCTTGAGGTTTCATATTGATGTGGATTGTAGAGAGAAACATATATACAAACACGATCACAATTACGTTCTAATTTCTGAAGAACCGTAACAACAAAAGGGCAAACAAACACACTATAATTAGAACTGGGAATTGGTTTCTGATGTGACAACAATGTAAATGTAGTGGAGTAAAGTAAATGTTATGCGTGCTTCTAAGTACTGCTGCTGCTGCAGGCGTAAGGACACAAATTGACCGTGGGGTCATGTTTGGTGTCTATTTCAAGTACCCTGTTTGACAAGTGTGCTAAAGTCTGTAGTGATTTTTGTTGGCATGAAAAAGCGTTATTTTCGTGATTTTTGTGTTACGTAGGTCAAGATGCACGGCCGGCGGTCGCAAACAGAGGCAAGCTGCCCATGAAGCTGGGACTTTTTGCACAGAGGTGGGACACAAGTGAGGCAGGCGGATATGTGTGAACTGCCTTTCTGGCCTAAAGAGAAAGTACTCCAGTGAGGCTTGAGCGGAAAGGAGACATTCAAATTTGTTTAGACCCCTGTCAGGTGCGTGCCTTTGAATGGTCTGTTCATGGTAGTTATTGTTTCTAGTTTGAAACGTTTTTAGGGGTGACTATGATCCCTGAGGCTAATAGGGAATACATAGGGTGAGGCCTGAGCGGAAAGGAGACATTCAAATTTGTTTAGACCCCTGTCAGGTGCGTGCCTTTGAATGGTCTGTTCATGGTAGTAATTGTTTGTAGTTTGAAACGTTTTTAGGGGTGACTATGATCGCTGAGGCTAATAGGGAATACATAGGCATTTTGAGGCCCTGAGTATTTGTGTCCTTCGCCCTGCAACAGCCAAAGGCAATAACGATGACAGGAAAGAATGGAGTGGGTGGTCGCTGGTCTAGCGTTTGCATCAATACACACAGTTACAATACACCTAACATATCCTCGTGTTCAGTAATGCACATCGGTGGGCTGTGCACCCGGTACACATACTGATTGTCTTTTCATTTGCATTGTAGCCACGAAGGTTCGACAAATGTGCAACATAAATGTAACGACAGAAAGAAAACAATGAGGAAACACAACTGGCAGCTATGGATATTACCTTTCTTTTGCTGATTTGGTGCTCTGCATCTTTTTTCAAGTTCTCTTTCGACCTCTTCCTCAGAGACCTGAAACCGTCAAGGCATTACTATTATTATTGTTGTTGTTGTTGTTGATTTTGTTGATCTCCTTGTTGTTGTTGTTGTTGCTGTTGTTGTTGTTAATGTTGTTGTTGATGTTGTTCATGTTGGTGTTGTGCAACAGTCAAAAATACCATCAAAGATACGCCATTACGCAGTTGTGTACACAAAACAAGGAAGTTGGCTCACCCTTTCTTGCTTCTCGTGCAGTTCCTTTACCACTTCAACATACAGATGACCTTTGACCTGGCTGACATACGGGCACTCAGGAAAGAAGCGCGCATGCTCCACCCAAGGGCGCAGATGCTCGGCCCAGGATTTGAGACCTCCCTTACAGTAGAAGCAGCGGACTAGATCACCATGGCCTGCAATTGTTACACATGAAAATAACTGTCCATCGTCATGATGATGTTTGGTAAACAACGGCAGATTAGGCATATGTCAAAGAGAATGCCATTCTGTTGTTGTTGTTGTAGTGTGTGTGTGTGTGTGTGTGTGTGTGTGTGTGTGTGTGTGTGTGTGTGTGTGTGTGTGTGTGTGTTCGGGTGGGGGTGGGGGGTGGTATTGAAGGGATGTTGCTTCTTTCTTTCTTTTAATCACTCCTCTCTAATTTGATTATGGCAGGTACTTTGGTTTGGGCATGCTAAAAATGTACAATAGTTGATGTGAACTAATGAATGAAGATCTGAATGATCGTGAACAAATCTGAATAGTCTCCTTAAAAATGTCTCCAATGAAAAAGTTCAAATGATCTCATACAAATCTTAAATGATCTCATAAACAAATCTCAAATGACTGGTACAAATCTCAAATGATCTCTCTACCTGTGTAGTAAAATC
Source organism: Batillaria attramentaria (assembly GCA_018292915.2). Taxonomy (NCBI): domain Eukaryota; kingdom Metazoa; phylum Mollusca; class Gastropoda; family Batillariidae; genus Batillaria; species Batillaria attramentaria. The sequence goes on along the minus strand of JACVVK020000116.1, from coordinate 1,338,711 downwards.
CAGCGTCGGACATTTCATCAGGTGTGTGCGTCTCGGCGTGCGGCCAGCCACTGAACGTGTTACAGCGCGTAGCACCTACCACCATGTCCTGCCGCTTGGGCTGCTGGGTGAAGATCCCAAGCTGGGCGTAGGTCACCACCTGCCGAGGCGGATCTGAGGAGGGAGGGGGATTCTCACTAGGGGTACTTTCAGAGGGTGTGGGCTGAGATGACTGAGGTCCTTGAGCGGCTGTTGATTGATCATGTTCTTGGGCAGCAGGGACTTCTTGGCCGTCACTAGCAGCTGTAGATTCTGTGGTTTGGGCTTGGGGTTCAGGCTGGGGGATCTGATAGGTAGTCGACCAGGTAATGGGTTCAGGGCGTGCAGTTTGACTTGCAAAGGTATGCGGAGTGGCCTGCTGCTGTGGGGGACTGGACGACTGGGCAGGCACGGAAACAGGTTCTGGTATCTGCTGGAGAGATGGAGCCCATGACTGGTGTCCATCCGTATTCACGGCTGTAGGAAGACTTTGAGGCTCTAGCATTACAGGCCCAGGTAGTTGAGGCGTATTTGCGGCTGGGTGGCTCAGGTTGCTTTGACCTTCATTATTCTGGGTTGGGCTTGCAGGTGTGATGGAAGGGGACTCTGTTCTTTCAGGCTGCAGGGGGAGGCCGACACCAGGACCATCTTTAGGATGTTCAGGTTGCTCGGATGGTTTACAGTGGACTACCTGCCTCTCTGGGTCTTCATGAAATCTCTGCACATATTCTTGTCCACCTGTCTGCCAGAATTGACCCATCGATCTGTTGGTGGTGTCCCCACCCGTGATCAAAGGACAGTTGGGTGACAGTTCTTTGTGCACGTCCATTGGCTGTCTACCAATCATTTGGTCGCCTGGCACCTCCACTTTGCAGAAAGCGCACCTGAAACATTTATTTATTTCGTTTTTATTTAAATTTATTTATGTATTTAGAGAGACTTTCAGAAGCTTCTTTCAATCATTGCAAGCCTGCATTTCGGAACTGTTTCGATCAACTGTTGGATCAAAAGCATTGATCAGTTGCACCTGGAAACATTTATTTATTTATTTATTTATCACAAGCTTTCAGAAACTTCTTTCAGTCATCGCAAGCATGCATTCTGGAACTTTTTTTTAAAACTATCAGTTGCATCTATAATGCGCATTTTATTAGCAAGTTTAAGTGTATACGTCTGTCAGACTGTGTGTTCATCTAGTACACACTACACGATGAAGGGCTGATTATAAATCGGGTATGATTAAGGAACTGTGGTAAGGCAGAATGCAAAAGTACTGGGTGATATAAAAACGAATTTTCAGTCATCAGCCATTGAACTTTTGTCATACTTTGTCAATTCATCAGATACCCGAAAGGCATCAAAATTTGTGAACACAGAAAAAAACTTATGTTATACAGTTCAAGCGTTGTGAATGTGCAGAATAGGACACTCACCGTAGTGTTGTTCCATTTTCATCCGGCCTGTAGAAGCCTGCCTGAGCCAAGCGCAGTACCCATAGGCCACCAGCATCTTGGAGACGAGATAGCCACTGTTGCGCTGACTCGGACCGGGAGACGTCAAAACTGCCGTACCGCGCCAGTTCCGCTGTCATGTCTCTTACCAAACAAGAAACTATCAGGTTCCGACCATCAGGTGTGAAACGCATGGTGGACGCCTGGTAGAAGTCCTCAAAACTGGACTCCTCGTCGTCGGTTTCATCCAGTCCTTCGTCACTATTCGGCTTTTTGTGAGGTTTCTGGCCACTTTGTCCACTTTCATGTTCGTCTGTAGTTTTGATTAATAGCTGGAGGCTTTGTCTTAAGAAATCTGCGGAGACAATGCTTCCATGATTGTGACTTTTTATCTTCTCATCCAGTTCAAGTGTCTTCAGCTTCGGCTGGTTGTCATGCTCGTCATCTGATAGTGCAGGGATGTTCTCCTCTGACTCGGAGTCATCAAAGTTGCAGTCGGGGCACGTGGAATTCCCGTGACAATCTTCAGTTTCCTGTTTCCTTGCCGGCTTTTCAAGTAGTGTTACATGGTGGACAAAACCGTCGTTCGTGGTTGGCCGTGGGCCGTCACGTGCGCGTGATATTTCGTTTCCTCCTACATGCCGCCTGTACGGCTCAGTAAGCCACCGTGCATTGATTTTCGGGAATGTCCGTGGTGTGTTTTTTGTTTCATTTTCCTGACCAGTCTCTCTGCATTCATCCTCATTTAAAACCAGCTTATCTGATGTACTTTTGTTGAACTTAGAGGCGTAAAGAACGACAAAACAAAAAATTAAATCAAGTACATATGATGCACACTTGAGCCCAAGAAACAGAATATAGCCAAGTATAAATGTTACCACAGCGTGACAAGGGCCTACTCGACTTTGTGGAATCAAACCATCAGTCTGCCTCCCACCACTCTGTCTCGATCTGTTTCGAGATGTAGAGTCACGCAGTTCAGCACAGCCACAGCAACAATGACAAGCCCTTTCACGGCAGCATGAGGGCTTGGTGAACTTTATCTGAGCGTTGTCTGTCTGTGTTTCGTATGCTAGATTCAACAGTCGGCACAAAAGATCATTCGCATCATCATGAGGTAACCGTCGGCCCACATAATGAGTTGTTTCGTGGTGCTGCACGGCTGTGACCGTACAGTGTGGAACAAATGTGTGTAGACGATGCCGCTCTCTCTCGTTCCGATGTTGCGGCAGTGAAATGCACAAGAGTGGAACTGTCTCACTACACATCAAGACAACAGGTATCTGGCGTTTGAATGATGTTGTCATCTGACCCATGACTGATCTCACCGCTTTCAAAATCTTGAAGAAACTGCAAAGAGAGAGAGAGAGAGAGAGAGAGAGAGAGAGATGGTTAAAATGGTAAAAACAATACATAGACAAATAACATCATTGATCAAATGAATAAACAGAAAGATGACTGACTAACTAACCAACTAAACAAACAAATAAGTAATAGATAAATTACTGCCGAAAAGCACAACTGGATCTCTGCTTTCTGTAATCTCTGGATCTCTGTGATCTTGCTTCTTCATTTTAGACTATATAGCGGCAGTGACGGCCGTGACGGCAGGAAAACTTGTCACGATTTGCTGTAAAAGGCAATTCACGAAACACAACAGCGGCACTGATTCACTTCCTCAATAGGAGTTATCGATATTCTGACGACAATTTTTTTTTTTTTAATCCAGCCTCCTCTTCCGGCCTCAGTGCTGACACAACGGATTCACCCGGCATCTATTTCTAACCTGAACTATAACCACTGAGGGAAATTCATGTGTATTGTGTTCCTCAATGAGGTGAAACTGACAACTCAGTCACGGCAGAACTGCCGGAACACAATAAGTCACATATTTTAAAGGGGAAAAACCGAAACTGAGGTGTTAGTAAAATCAGTAATAATTATCAGTCTCATCTGCGGAATTTAATATCACTGATTTTCGCAAAACTGAATTGAATGGAACAAGACACCACCGGCACTGACAAATTCATTCATGCTGTTAAAGTACTGCTAGACGGCAGGCTACTCAGTGACCAGTCGACTCCGGTCGGTGACGGAAAATAATACGTACAGTAACAACAACTCTGGTTACTTACAACTGACTGACACCACCGGCAAGTTTTCACGAAAACCCGCACTGGTTCGTTAGGGCAGGAACTCCGGCTACACGGTTGATGGTGGCAGCGCAAGTGAGAGAAATTATGTCGAACCTATGTTTGTCATCGGTGACTGACGCAAACGCTCAACTCAACACGCTCGGGAAAAACCCAGATCTATCTCGAAGACCAGTAAGCGCAATGACGACTTAAATAGACCCGGAATTCCCGGTATGCTATTTTTAATCATGGGTCCTGGTTAACTCTTTGACGACGGAGCGCAATTTCTGACACACGATTTCCTATACTTAGGAAATCGTGTGTCAGAAATTGCGCTCCGTCGTCAAAGAGTTAAACAGCTGTTTGTTTTTAGCCGCCGAGCATATCCCACTGGAAGACTGTGCGTGATTGGAAGATGGCGGCGGTGTAATAATTGTAAATGTGATTCAGCTTCCGACCAACCGGATTTCAGTTCATCCGACATTTCCATAAAGTAGTCAGTCTACATGACAGCCGGCTGGTCGTTCTGCCAAGAATTCCAAGCCGATTAGAACAGATCCGCGATATTTGTCAGTGGTCACTGAGGGTTTGCAAAGTTTTTGTTATTTGGAAAGGTTGGGTCTTGTAAATTGAACAAAAAATAATTATCATGGTACTGTAGTGCTGACAGCCTGATCATAGTCATGCACAGACTTGAAAACAACAACAACAAACAAACATTCTACATAACCATGACATGACCGCTCCGAGCAGAGCTGGCAATCTGTGGCTTCAAGTTTGCACTGAGGAGTTGCATGCAAATCAGTTCCCTCTGAGCCACTGCAATGGACGTACCTGTGAATAAACTGTCAGTCGAGCCGATACCGACCGGAGTCGGTTAAAAATTGTCAGTTGTTGTTGTCAGTCAGTCAGTTGCTGTCGGTCGTTCACGGTGGCCGGTTCGAGTTGCTCCTGCTACTGTTGTTCGATATACTTGCTGCTGCTGGTGGTCACAGACACTGAGTTGTCTCAGGTGTGGCCGGTGCTTTCAGTTGAGTATGATTCGGCTGATGTGCCGCCGATGGCCCGGGAATGGCTGTCAGTGATCCAAAAAGCGGATTCGGTAGTCAGCTGAGTTTATATATGTAACACGTGAGTTTATACATGTAACTAGTCAAACATACAAATTACCTGTTTCTTGTTTGCAACTTTAACACTCGCCGTGGCTCCCAGAGCGCGTCATCGGATTTTCCCGAACTGAGTAACGGTGGAGCATGTGATCTTGTCACGTGGGCACAACTTCCTATTTCCTTTACCAAAATGGCTTCCTCGGCAAAATACTGGGCACAGATACAATTGACTGTATAACGCCGTCGTGCGTGGGTAAACCGGTACTCTGTGGTTTCTAGTGATTCTTTTGATCGGTGAGTACATTTGTTGAGTGTTTTTTTGTTTGTTTGTCGTGGTTTTTTTTGTGTTTTTTTTTTTAGATTAAACTCATAGTCATACGCACATACAGTGTGATTGCGTCAGCCGCCTTGACATCAGCACAGGTGTGCGTAGCAGCTAGCAGCTAGCTGATCCACACTGCACGTTTTTGGGTGGAACTGCGCAGTTTAATTGTCACATTAAAAGTTGAACGCCTTCTGAAACATCTAAATCATTTGATCGATCTCGAACTCGAGTATTTGAGTACCAGCCTCAATACGCAGTATCAGTTTAGCAGTGCACTTCAGCTCTGGTGAGAAATAGCATCGCCGCTGTAGAATGTAAATTTCAAATGTAAGGATAAACTTATTTTGCTGTCCATGAATCCCACCAATCAGTACATCAGCTATTGCCAGATCTGATATACTCAATTGTCACGACTGAGGACACAAGGAGACGGGTTTTTCAACTTTGTCAGCTACTGATAGTCCAGTTACAAACCAAAATAGAAAAAGGCATGCATGGCTATGCTTGACTTGAAATCAACAGCAAATTTCTGTTTTATGCCACAGCTACTCGTGGATGTATGTAACCATGGCTTCATCTGGACCTCCAAAGTGTGAAACAGACCAGATTAGTGACTTGGCAGAGCAACCTGTGGAGCAGAACACAGAGGAGCCATGTAAAGTTAACTCTCCACAACAAAGCAGACCACCACAACCAGAAGTGCATGCGCTAGATGGAGTTCACCTAATCCGATCATGCTCAGCTGAGCAAGTGCAGGTATGATGATAGTACTATTACGTATTCAGACCTGTTTACCCTTACGATTTTGGCGTAAAATGTACGATATTCGGGTCGATTTTACGCTTGTACGCCAGGCCTGCGAAAACTACGCTTTTCCGGGAGCAAGATTTACGATTTCTTATTTTTCGGTATTTTGCGGTCTGAAGACATTTCCGCTGAGCCATTGTGCTTAACAGGCAGAATCTGATTGGCTTAAGCTCTCTCTTTGTCTAATCAGAATGCTCGTTTCGGTCTGCGCGCGGGCTCTTTGCTTTTCTGATTCGCAATGGCCGACACGCTTCTCGTACATTTTCCTGTGATTAATTCGCATCGGAACAGCCCGGTCTATGGTTAATGTTGCAATGGCGTGGAACAAAACATGCAAAAATTCTTACTCTGCACTTTCAGTTCAGGAAATTAAAATTAAGCACAACGCGGTGTTTCAAGACGGATTTCTGTCTCACTCGGAGGGAGAAACGATTGCATTAAAGTGTGCATTTAGTGAGTGGATGTGTTTTCTGACTGGGATTTGTGGGTTTTTTTATGGCAGAGGGTTGTTTTTTTGTTGTTTTTTTTGGTAACATTCAAGATGGAGCTTTCATCTCAGTTTGTGGTCCCTTAGTACGGGCCCACTACGGTAGCCGGGCAGTGTAGATCAGATACCTCTAGATGAAAACTAGTGAATCTTACAGACTTTTTCACACCCCGGCCGCCCACTTACACTAGTATTTGCACTTGTTGGTTTGTTTTGTTTTTGTAAGAGCAAGTCACAGATAGTCATATAACCATGATAATGGCATACCTGACAGTCTAACTTTTGTTTTTGAAGACTTGTATGTCAGTACTAAGGCATTTTATGGTTTGGAAATGTGCGGCACCTGGCAACACTTTAGGTGTCCAGTACATGATATTACCCAGTCAGTCAACAAAACTCAGATTTCTCATTCTTGAATACTTTTATGAACATGGACCAAATGATTTTGAAAGCACATAAATTGAAAGTCAGCACGCGCATACAGCATTACATGTAATTCCTGGCAATTTGGTCCGTGGTCTAGATTGTAAGTACTACTTTTTGCCAAATATGTACATTTTGCTTCTGATCTTACTACTTCTCAATGCTGAGGGTAAACAGGTCTGCGTATTATATAAAATGATCTAATATACAGTCATGTCTTAAAGTATGTGTTGTGTTGTATTTGCCGTGAATTAGCCTTTGTCGCTTGCGCGGCGTTAAGCCCTAAATAACTAACTAACTATGTGTTGTGTTGTGATTTTTTGTTGTTTTGGTGGTTGTGAATTAATGTGATGTAAGCTGCTGTGAATGGACTGCTATGATTACCTTGTGCTCTAGGTGTGCTCAGAATAGCTATCCCAGCAAATAAATACTTGTTGATGAGGAATTATGAAATTCAAAGGTGAATTTGTACAATGTAAATATTGATCTACAGCCTGTACTGCTGCTAGAAAACAATCCTGCATCCCTCCATGAACAGAATCTGTTTCTAACCTCAAGCAAATAAATGGCATATCTGCTGCTTTTTATACAGTCACCTCCATATGTACAACACCGACGCCATGCCTCTGAGGGACATATGGTACATAGTGGTGGTGGGGCAGAACAGCCAGCTGACCGAGTTCAGGAAGGAGCAGTGGTGACATCACTGTCAAGAGTTGGCCCTTTAGTTCCACCCTGTATGGGGGAGGCATCTGCCTTCAAGACAGCACTAGAAGTACAGGGAAAGTCCATTCCTGATGCCATACAGCTTGGTGAACCTGAGCCAACTTCAGCAGTCCAGGAGAAAGCAGAGGCTACCAGAGTTGCTGATGCAGCAGAAGAGATTCCATCTGTGGCAACCTCTGTCTCTCGAGCTGATGGTCTGTCCTCTGATCCAGTTGCTGCTGGAATGTCCATCAGCCCAGAAACTCTACCTACATTAGAGGCTGACCCTCCAAAGTCTACCTTGGGTAGGTAGAAGTAGGATTCATCTTATGTAGAGCTGCCAACCATCCCTTTGTCGTGTTATACGGTTACTGGAATCAAATGCAATAATACGATAATCGCTGCCAAAATACGATATCCGGAATTTCAGAGGATAAACAAGCAAGCAACTAAAATTGCATCCCCACTGAGTTCGTGCCCAATCCATGTTTAATCCAAATTTACTGGTACGGATGTATCATACAAATGCATGCGCATAGCAAAACTTTTACACGTGGCAAACCAGTGTTGCTTACAGCTTTCAAAACTGAGGGTCACTTTGGCCCTCTCTGTCAAACTCAGAGGGTCATTTTGTAAAATCAAAGGGTCAGACCCAAGTATGAAGATCTCTGTGTTCAGACTCATACCATTCAAATTCCGAAAGCTAATAGTCATTCAGCTTTCGTTTTGTGCCCTTGACCGGCGCCTGCAGAACTGCAGCGATGACTGTTGTACTGTCCGTCACACTTGTCAAACATTCAGGTTATTTGTCTGACTGTTAGGTAGACTAAATCATTTCTTTGATTAAAGCGCTAGCACCTGATCGTGTTTTTGGCAGTGACGCCCCAACACTCCCCTTCCCCCACCCCCAGTGTTTCCAATTACGTACAGTAGTGCATAAGATATGCACAGTAATCTGAAGATGACAGACAATTTAAGTCACTGTGTCACTAAACTGTAATTGCTGTCATTATAACTTTTTTAAATTGAACTGACAAGTCAAAATCAGTGAAACAAATGAATTGCATATTTTGTCATTTCAGTTGAAGCTTCAAGTTTTGACCCAGCCCCAACTACTGGGAGGCCAACACAGCATCTTGACTCCACCGTTGCCCAGCAGACCACTCAAAAAATGGATTATCCATTTGTGCCTCTGAATCACCACAGTAAGTCTTGCGAGCAACCACAGGGTGGGGCCTTATTCCATGGCGCTGGACAGAATAGGTCATCGGTTGTCGCCATGAGAAATGCCAACATCCACCCACCAGCATTCGACTACCCAAAACCGAGCCCCATGGAACGAGCGCTAGCAGCACGTGTCAGAGACGAAGATGGTGTGATTGACTTGAAGTTCGCAAAGGAAGGTTGGTATTTTTTAATGTTGATTTGTAGATGCATGGCAAAGAGGTTTCTAATTATCATTATTGGCTTATGACTCTAATTTGAATTAGGTTGAGTGTTCAAGATGGCCACCTGAATGAGTTAAACAAACATGAAGGCTTCTAAATTTGATGGCTGCCGCATACAGGATGAGTCTTTGAAATTGTAGTAATGAATAAAAGACCATAGGTCTTGAAACTCATGGTCACCTTAGGGTGTTTCCTTGCAGGGGTGCATGGCTTATGGTTTGACAGTATTTGCGGGATAATTTTGGGGAGATGGGCACTTACATACACGTATTTTTGTTCACCAGCAGAACTATTATTTTAAGGCAAGTCTTGTCATCGACAGTACTACTGTTCCGTTGATCAGAAAGTTACCCACTGTGAAAAAAGTACTCCACATTTTGACTGGGAAAGTAAGATTTATAAGCAACTCTAGTCACCTGTCAATCAAAACAACTGCATAGACATTACCAACACAGGAAAAAAACAAAAACAAAAAACTTCAAAGCCTTCTTCATGCAACAAGGTAAATAGGTGATACAAGTCTTTGCTGCTTAACAGCAGTGAACGGTTTCAAATTCATGACAACAGTCTAATTTTTCTTTCAGTGCAACGGAGAGCTTGGATGTGCGTTGCGTGCTGGGAAAGGAGGAAGAATGTAACTATGAAACCATGTGACCATGAATGCCTTTGCTGGGAGTGCTTCAAGGAACCTATATTTTCACTACAGGATCCTCTCCGTTGCCCAGTGTGCCAACAGGACTGCAAAGGAGTGAAATTTTCCCCAGCTCTCCAGCAGGCAATTCTGCAGAATTCACAGAAGAAGTAACTTAGTTTTGTTTCCATTGTCCAGCATGTGTGGTTATTTGGTTTTGTATGCACTGGTATGAGTGGCTAGGATAGATTTATTTTTTAGTTTGGGTCAGTGATACATGCATGGGTGTGACATTGGAACGCTTGGTTGTTCTTTGCTACAAAAAGATCGGTATACACATGATGAATGATGTAATTATCTTGTTTGAATGTTGGTCTGCTAGGCTCACTGTCCCCATCCTTTCGCATCTCCCTCTTTATTTCTGTCATACAGGCACACTACTTGATCTTGAGAGAGAAGCACTGCAAGCGAAGTTGATACTTTGCTGGGCACTCACCCTCACATGTTCTGAAAACCATTGTTTCTACATATTCTGTGGTGTGTGCTGCATAGGCGATATTGTTGTATCTCAGTCACAAATAGTCAACAAGTGAATTTATGTAAGCAAAATCAACCGGCGAAGGAAAAGCGTTCTGGCATTTTAAAAAAATCCATAAATAATTGAATTCAGTTTGCATGAATTTTTTTTTTCTTCTTCTTCTCTGTTGTGCATATTTGATTTTTAACTGCAGGTCTGCCACATTTATCATCATAAAAATTATCTGTTTGGCACACATTTTCAAGCTTTTTAACTGCTGGCTGTCTTCTGCTTGTGGAGAAATTTGCTAAATGAGTGAGTTGGAAGGTGTGCCCCCTTTAAGTGCATAGGTGAGCAGTTGCTCCAAACAGTCATTAACTCGAGGCCGCTCCTCTCCTCAGTAACCTCTTGTGAAGCTCTACTCATCGATCGTGTCTGATCTTGGGGCTGCCTTTGGAGAGTGACCACCTATTCCCAGTGACCACTTTGCTGGTGGCAGGGGTGGCCACTCATGGGAAGTTTTACTGTTGTTATTAACTGCACTTTGGCTTGCCCATGCCCTGTATTGGCACAAATCATTCTTCAGGCGGATAACAGTTATTCTTGTAAAGGTTGGAGAGAAAGCAATACCTGTGCAGCACATTTCCCAGGTACCGGTGAAGACTGGATACTGGTGATCTAAAGGGAACTAACTACATCGTAGAAATGTGGTCTGACGAGGCATTACTTCCCCTCCACCCTTGCGCTGGCTTGATTGTGCCTTGAGTGCTGAAGGCTGAACCAAAAAAAAAAAAAAAGGATGTCTGCGTTGACAACATTATGATCTGTGTGATCGTTTTTTGTAAGCTACCGAGATAATCATGTCACATGCAGTGTTGCTTTTTCAAGTATCAGGTTTTGGTGCTGGCTGCTTGTCCCAAACACACATCCCCTTTCTCTCCAAACCCCACCCACTCCCAACCCCCAACCAACCAGTCAACCAGCCTTGATCTTATGCCATTTGCCCCCACACTACACCAGTACCATGCTCCGTGGGAGCTGATTACAGTTTTGTCATGGCAGATTAGACAAAAAATCAAACTTGAGCATTGCTGTCTGATCGACTGCATGCTGTACGATTTTCATCTTGTGTGCACTGATTGTAGCTTTGCATTTGGTTTTGCTTCGTATCAATGTAAAACAGCAACAACAAAACCAAGGCCTTGTGGCATTGACCGCCAGTTCCTTGTAAGCTACCCCTTTATTTTTAAGCACAAGACAGCCACCCACCAAAAAAAAACCCCTAATTTTCAACTGGGCGTATGCATGTGCATGTAGATTGTTCATTTCACTAAAAGTCATATTTAGATGCAAAATATACAATAAATGATAATTTTTCTTTGATAGCATAATAGTTATAAGTGGTGCTTAAAGGAATGTTCTAGTTGGGATATCAGAAGAAAATCAGCGAAAACAAAAATTGTTCATCTGACTGGATAATTCTTTTAAACGACCAAGTCATATTATGAAAAAGTGATGAATTAACATTTTCAGTAATCATATTTTCATAAACAGTAATCGTAAGTGATTGCTAAATATCAGATGAATGCTATTGGCAGTGAAAACATATATATATATTCTGTTAAAAATACTGGGTTATATTTTAGAGATGATTTCAGGTGTTGAGATTTATACTGGCGAGTCATGAACTTTCCTTTTAACCCAGAGTGATATGTTCCGATGCAAATATGTGATAAATACAAAACAAAACAATGAACTTATAAATCGGGGAGAGAGATAGTAAATGTACATGTATATAATCTTCATATTTATGAGCTCCTAGTTGCTGCTTTTGATGTTGGTGCACTTTGATTGTTTCATGATCAGAAAGAGAGACTAAAATTAGTGTACATGATCTTTTAGTGTACAGTAGTGTACATGATACATATTTTTTTTGAGCACTTTATTGCTTCTTTGGATGTGAGTGCAACTTGTTTATAGCTCAGAGAGAGTAAATGTGTGTAAATTTCATATTTATGAACGCTTCATTGCTTCTTTGAATTTTGGTGCACCATGATTGTTTCATAGATCAGAGAGAGTAAATATATGTAATTTTCACATTTATGAGGTGAATTCATAAATTCTTTGAATATATGTGCACCATGATTGTCTCATAGATCAGAGAGAGAGAGACTAAATGTACGTACAATCTTCAAAGTTTTGGCACGCCATTGCTTCTTTGGATATGGGTGCACAGTGGTTGTTTCATAGGTCAGAGATAGACTCATAGAGAGACTAAAATTAATGTACGTAATCTTCATATTTGTGAGCACTTCTTTGGAAGTGGGTGCACTGTGATTGTTTCATAATGAAACTTTATATTTTACAAACTTGTATCATTATTATTTCTTTGCATGACTGTTTCTTAGCGGAACGTGTCTTTACTGTACTTGCATTGCTTTTGGTGCAGAAGTGTGATGATGGTTTCCCAGTGGAACTCAGTAACTGAACATCATTAGTTCTTCTCCCTCTCACACATTTTCTTGAAGTTTTTATCATGGTTTTGAGCAACTGTAGATTTATGAATTTTCTTTGGCACGCAGTTTTTGGTACTTTTCTCATTCTTGTAAATAAAGCTTGAAATCGTATTGTCTTTTTGTTGGTGTTACTTGTGTACTCTGTGTGTGTGTGTGTGAGAGAGAGAGAGAGAGAGAGGACGACACATAGCTTAAAAACCCATTCAATTTTAGTTCAAATTTATTTCGAATTTTATGTATACAATGTGACGAGTGATATCAATCACACATGCGCAGTACCGAACAACCACTTTTCCTCGCTCAAACAACCTCAGTAAAACCATAAAAAAGACAAAAAAAGGCAGCCTAAAACTCCTATGTCACACACACGCACGCACGCACGCGCACACACACAAACGTGCGCGCATACAAGCAGCCACTTTCCAACACTCACGCACAACTGGAGCAAAACGTAAAACTGCAGCTTAAAACTCAAACGTGAAATACCACAATGGTTGTCCATACACACAATACGACCTCTGAACACCTCACTCTCATGAAGTCTTTTGTCCATTGCTGGAAACATGAACGTCCGCCTGCACCACCTGGCGATGATTCGTGCACTGTGTAGCTTCCGACGCACCGTTGCTCCTACCAGGCGGTTTATTCTGGGTCCCAGCCGCGTCAGCACCAGTTTTTCGGGCCATTTTAGCATGTTTAGAAGTCCCTGCAGATCCACGTATTCTTTCGGCTATTTCACGTGCCTTCTTCTTCGTCGCAGGAGTGGTGATCAACAGTCCACGATCAAAATGGACCGTCCTGACCAGGGACTCCAACATGGATCGGTTGACATTGAAGTGTCTGATTAGTGCGGAAGCGTCGCTGCCCACAAGGCCAGGGAAGAAGGCGTTCCAGAAGTGGTGCTCCTCGTTGCTGATGGCCGGGCGGGAAAAGATCCACGTGGACTCCGGGAACACGTTCGCGTCGGTCTCGTTCATCATGCATTCCAGGTGATCGGCGAAGTACTGCATCGCGTGATACTTGTACTGAAGTGTCTCTAAGTCCACCTGGGTCAGCACACCAACCAACGTGGCCGGGATGCGCGGGATCTGTCCCTTCTCGGTGAGCACCTCCAAGCAATCGATCGTCCTCTCCAGAACGTCGGAGTGGTCCCGCAGCCTGCGCCACGCTGTTTTGACTTTGTTTTTGGCGTTCTTGATCGTCACGCCGATGTTCCAAACGTGGTGGTCTGTGGGATGGTCATCAGCACACAGTTCACACAGGAGCACCTAAGAATGTATGAATGAATACTGTAGATTGCTGCTGCTGCTGCTGCTGGAAGGGTGCGTGCGTGCATGTGTGCGTGTGTATATGCAACATCGGGCAGTGAAAATGTGAGTCCGAAAATAATAAAACAAAACCAAAACAGAGGTATTCATTTAAAGTACATGTAATAATAAGTGGATCTCTCTCTCTCTCTCTCTCTCTCTCTCTCTCTCTCTCTCTCTCTCTCCCCCACCTACCTACCTACCTTACAGTTTCGGCAGCAAAGAGACATTTTATGCCCAGAGTGTCGCTGGCAGGTCGGCTGCTGCAGGTTCGGGTCCATCTCCAGCTTGATAAACCAACTTTCGGGAAGAAGTGGCGATACGACGTGCCTGCGCTTCTTCCGGCCAGTGTGTACGATCGTATCACACTGCTGGCACAGGGCTTTCCAGCACTGACGGCAGTACAGCTCGGCGAACCTGCGTCTTCCGCCGATCGAGAAATCCTTACACTTATCACATCGACGCTCTCCGTCTCCGGACAAGCAGTTCTCAGGAGGGTGCTAAAACGAGAAACAATAAGAAGAAGAAGAAGAAAGAAAGAAAGAATGCGTACAGATTTGCTGTTCAAAACTGAAGGAAGATCACATGTTATCAGGTTTTATCGTAATAACGGGTTAAGTCAATAGGCGCTGAATTTGCTTGACTGCTTGGCTGAGACTAATGAGAGCGCCGCCAGGTGAACTAGAGACGCCTGTGTGTACGTGACCACAGATTATGTGCACGCAGTCAGTGCGTTGTTTGAAAGGTCACCTCAGCATTTTAATTTTCGGAATTTACAAGAGAGAGAGAGAGAGAGAGAGAGACAAGCGGACCGACGGGCAGACTGACACACAGGTAGAAAGACAGACGGACGGGCAAACAGACAGACAGACAGTCGATTACCTGATGCTGAATGGCCCAATCTATCGGTACCCAATGGCACCTGTAGCACACAGGACAGAAGTAGTTCCCGCCTGTAGAACCCGCCAAGACCGCCCTACACGGTACACATAAAGGGTGACAGTCCTGGCCATTTGGATATGGGCACAGCCTCTCACACATACTGCACGAAGCCATCGGCAACCCCACCGGCCTGTGTCCCTGATGATGTGCGGTTCCCTTGTGTGAGGTATGACGTACCGTCGGCAGACCAGAAACCTGACCAGAGATTTCAGATTGAATGGCGTTTTTCTGTGGAGGCTGCGAGGAATTCAGCTGCCCGGATGCAGAAAGCTGCGTTCTATCGGCTGAAGCTTGCGCCTGTACAAGCGGATTTTGGTTGTTAGGGGCTGTTGGTCGTTTCTGAGCTTTGGGCCGTGAAGCGTCAGTAACGCCGCTGGGTCCAGCTCTCTCATCTACCCCACATGCAGGTTGTCGTTGAGCAGTATCGGGTCCCTCTGTAAAAAGGCGTCTGGTCGCCATTGCAATTGCTTGTGCTTGACCATCTTGCTGCCCATTTGTCGCAGCAGGTGCATGCATCTGTTGTCCTTGTTGGCCAGTACTTTGTTCACGCTCGGATGCAGGATGTCGCCTGCAATGACGCGCAGCAGAGTGCGATGCCCCTGTAGACCTTGCGGACTCCCCTCGACCAGGGGTATTGTTTTCACCTTTGCGTCTGCCTTCGCCCTCTGCGTGTGCGGGTTCTTGGCGAGCAGAATCAGCACGACGTCTCTCCTGGACACGCCTGTTAACAGTGTTAGCAGTTTGCACCGCCTGACGAGCAATATCTCTGAAGAAATGCTGGTTTGCTTGCTGTGCAGAATTACTGGCGGCATTCACGTGTCGAGGAGCGCGGTACGGGGAAGAGTGTTTGGCGTGGTGATGGTGCTGTCCTGTTGCTTGGATGTTTGCTGGTCTGTCTTGTAGCGGCACAACGCGAGCATGGGGTCCACTTTGAGCTAGGGGTTGACCCTGTGGAAGTGCAGCTACGATTGGCCAGCCAGGGGTCACAGGATGAGGCCCAAAAAGACCAAAGTTTCCCCCTTGAGACATTCCTTGGCCAGGCTGATGCATTCCTTGGCCATGTGGAGGCATTCCCTGGACATGTGGAGGCATTCCTTGGCCATGTGGAGGCATTCCTTGGCCAGGTGGAGGCATTCCTTGGCCATGTGGAGGCATTCCTTGGCCAGGTGGAGGCATTCCTTGGCCATGTGGAGGCATTCCTTGGCCAGGTGGAGGCATTCCTTGGACATGTGAAGGCATTCCTTGGCCATGTGGAGGCATTCCTTGGCCAGGTGGAGGCATTCCTTGGCCAGGTGGAGGCATTCCTTGGACATGTGGAGGCATTCCTTGGCCAGGCGGAGGCATTCCTTGGCCAGGCGGAGGCATACCTTGGCCAGGTGGAGGCATGCCTTGGCCAGGTGAAGACATTCCTTGAACATGTGGAGGCATTCCTTGACCGGGTGGAGGCATTCTTTGGCCATGTGGAGGCATTCCTTGGCCAGGTGGAGGCATTCCTTGGCCATGTGGAGGCATTCCTTGGCCAGGTGAAGGCATACCTTGGCCAGTTGTAGGCATTCCTTGCACATATGGAGGCATTCCTTGGCTATGTGGAAGCATTCCTTGGCCATGTGGAGGCATTCCTTGGCCATGTGGAGGAATTCCGTGTGGAGGCATTCCTTGGCCAGGTGAAGGCATACCTTGGCCAGGTGGAGGCATTCCTTGGACATATGGAGGCATTCCTTGGCTATGTGGAAGCATTCCTTGGCCAGGTGGAGGCATTCCTTGGCCATGTGGAGGCATTCCTTGGCCAGGTTGAGGCATTCCTTGGCCAGGTTGAGGCATTCCTTGACCAGATGGAAACATTCCTTGGCCAGGTGGAGGCATTCCTTGGCCAGGTTGAGGCATTCCTTGACCAGATGGAAACATTCCTTGGCCAGGTGGAGGCGTTACAAAGGGCCCAATTTGAGCTACACTTTGTCCATTCCAATTTGCATCCTGTCCATAGTGTGGAAAGTTTTGTCCGGCTTGAAGGCCATGCAAAGTAATCACTGGTGCTGGACAAATTTGATTAACGTGCGGTTCATTATCAGCATGCCACCCATGACTTTCTTGGTGGGGTGCTTGCTGCATGAGAGGTGGACAAGGAGGTGGTGGTCTTTGGGACGGCGGCTGTCCGTCCCAGCTCGACGGCTGGCTGCCAGGCACTGCAGGTGGAGCTAGTTTAACAGCCTGTCCGGGCACACGTCGAGGGTTCCTATTGCCTTTCGCTATACAGCCCAGTGTAGCTAACTGAGATTTTTTGGCTGCTGTTGCTGCTGCTTCTGTTGTTTTCGCCCTGTCTTTCGATTGCGATGCTCTTTGCTTTAGCGACTGTGCGCCTCTTTCCACTTGTGCCCTTCCTTGCGCTTGTGCCCACCCTTGTTCTTCCACCCATGCCCTCTTTCGCGTTTGTGCCCTTCTTTGCTCGTGTGCCTTTTCTTCCGCTTGTGCCCTTTCTTCCGCTTGTGCCCTTTCTTCCGCTTGTGCCCTTTCTTCCGCTTGTGCCCTTCCTTGCCCTTGATCTCTTTCTTGCCCCTGTGCCCTATCTGGAAGTCGCTGTGCGGCTGCATGCGAAGCCTTCGGCCACGCGTCATGTCTCTCTCGGTGGGCCTTAGCTCCTTGGCGCCGATAACCGCTGCCCGGAGCAGACCGCGCGCTTCCACACTCGGCCTGCCCGCCACCTGCCTCTCCGCTTGGAGACGCAGGTCCGCTGCACACTTGCGTAGCACCTGCATCTGAACCTCCTGACACAGAAGCTACCCCAGCAGCCATGACGGGGTCATGGCGGTCTTCGGGCACATCGTCGGGTCGTGTAGACGGCCCTTCAGCCCTGGCAGTGTTTTCTTGTTTTTGTGGTTCTTCTTGTTGTTGTTCTTTTTCTTCTAACGACGACGGAGGGGGGCGTATGTCCTGGTCCAGTTCCATGTGCTCGGAGGATGCGTCCGATAGTTCCTGCTGCCGAGAAGCCATGGTGCTGTCGATGGGAAAGAGAACAGTTCAAAATGTCCATCAGTTGCAAGGCAGTTGTGAGGGTAGGTGTGTATTGTAAGCCGGTTGGTGACTGGTAACACGAGTATATAAACTAGTGTCCAAAAGAAACCATACCAAACTGTTGTCAGAATGTTTTTGTGCAAAGTGATCCCCGAGGCCTAAAAACATAGGTTTACGTATCCCACGTCCCAAATACAGCGTCTGCGCTCGGGAATACCGGAAACATTTGCTAATGAAATACACCACTCTGAAATTTCTGTATTGTTCTGCTTTTATTGTATGTCCTTGCCAACCCTTGGTATCGTTTCTTTTGGACACTAGTTTATGTTAAAGAGGCGATCTTCTGTTGGTGGTGGTGGTGGTGGTGGCGGCGTTGTTGTTGTTGTTGTTAGTAAGTATGCTCACAGACCGTTCTGGGTTGTTTTGGCGGAGTCTTGCATCACGCGCTGAGCGAGACTGTTGTATAAAGAGTAGAATTTGAATAATCGACGGCTCGCGCAAAGTGTAAACAACATTGTCTCGCAGCAAGAGCTGCACGGATCATCAAGATCTAGAGTATTTCGAGCCTACAGGCGCACTAAGCAGCGAAACGTTCCAAAATATAAGTCGGCTAATATAATAAACATGGCAATATCCTCTTTAACTGTTAGGTACAGTACTTAGTGTCCTATAAAAAGCATTTCCGTTTGTTCTTGACCTTGATGCGCGCGCGCGCGCGTGTGTGAACGAGAAGAGGACAGGCTCTCTGTCACACTTCCATTTATTCAAATTCATCACAGGTTTATTGTTTCAGATTAGGTAATTGACACTCAAACTATAGAACAAATTTTAACGCCATTTTCCACCACGTAAGGGTGATATCAATAACGGTGCAACAAGAAAAAGGCCAGCACGAATATTTGGCCCCAGCCGGGATTCGAACTCACGACCCGAGCATTTCAGAGTCCAACGCTCTACCCTTCGGCCATCCCGGCTCGCACGAGGAAAATTAATGGATCTGGGTTGATGTGTATCATATCTACAAACAACAACAACAACTACAAACAACAACAACAATAAGTATAGGCCTCTCAAACAAGAGGCTGCATCACTACAACACCAAGCTACGCAGATATATCCAAGGCTTCGTCCTGTGGACGCAGAAAGGCAAGAAAACCTACATAGACAATGAATGACTGATATGCTATCTAAGTAAATTATTGAGCGAAGTTGGCCCGACTTACTGTGACTTCTGTGTACAAGTCCTGCAACTTCAAATTCCAGGCCACCTTAGCACGTTTTGTGCAGCGACACGTTCCTTGCTGTACTTTTTTGCCCGTAAACACTGCGAGTGAGATATGCTCACTGCCTTCTGCATTCTGAGAAGAAGGGGGGTAGATCTTGCATGCCGCTGAGCGCTACACTTTGAGGCCCACGTGCATAGCGCAGGTCGGTGCCCTTTCCGTGTTTTCTGTGTCGCTGTGTGTGTGTGTACATGTCTGCATGCATCCCATAATGATAATTCAGACTGCCTGTCGGCTTGATTCTTTCACGCGTGTACAACAAATTTGAAATCTCTCTCTCTCTCTCTCTCTCTCTAACACACACACACACACACGCACGCACGCACACGCACGCACGCACGCACGCACGCACACACACACACACACACAAACTGGACTGGCAGCCGTTTGACAGAGGTACCACTGTCTTGTGCCTTAGGACCTCATCCCTTGTAGAATAAGAAGTTCGAGTCTCTCCCACCCGGCCACCCCTTACACCCTCTCTCTCTCTCTCTCTCTCTGGCGTTAAGATTATTTAAAATCTGCGCATCTAATGTCTGTTGATAAAATACATTCGTGATAGGCATTACTTCACCTGCCATTAGGCTCAGCATAATTACAATGAACACGTTACCTTCCTAACGTAAGCTTGTTTAATTTCATTATAATGTAACTCATTTTGCTGCAAAAAAAAGACCTTAGGAAGCAGCTATCTAGAATTTCACGTCAAAGACCTGGGCCCGCATGTAAAAGTCGGGGTTAGGGAGTTTAGCCCCGGGTTAGAGTCTAACCTCGAACTAAACTAGCTCTAGGGTTACATTTTTTCCGTCTTTTCTTCTTCTTCTTTTTTTTTTTTTTCTTCTTTTTTTTTTTTTGGGGGGGGGGGGGTGTTGTTTGTTTGTTTGTTTGTTTTTTTTGTTTTAAATCAGGAAGCGGGTGCATTCCAGCAAGGTGCCTAAGCCGTTATAGAAGGATTTTTGTCTTTCTTTCTTCGCTTCCTTTTTTTGTTTTGTTTTGGGGTTTATTTTGTCCTAGTCTGCATGAAATCTGGTACTCGTCTGGTACAGCGTTTGTTACCACGAAGCTAAACAAGTTCACCCAAGGTTCAAGAAACACCCACAGAAGAGAGCTCATTAAGCGTTCTAGCAGAGACTAATCCGCTGAAGCTGCCTAGAGTTGGTCTTGCGAACACTGGGCATGTCACTTACGCCAAGAAGTCAGAGGAGCTGAGATTTCCTTTCGGGAAATTGTGCGGACAAAATGAAGTCCGCCTTCAGATAGCTGAACGGTTTTCCCGGGTTGCGCGTGCCGCATGTACCGGCACCTAATTAGAGGTCAAAACGAAATCTAACAGGTGGGAATTCCTACCGCTCCCTCACTTTGTTTTTAAATCCTAGTGTAAATGTTCCCGCGGTCATCGTTCTTTTAAACGCGCATATTCGGAGATCACTGGACCACTTACAGAAGACAACGTTTCTTCTGGCGCAAATTTTGCATTTGTGTGTGCGACTGTACACTCGATGCAGGTCAAAGAATGCTATTGCACGAGGCCGCCTCAAAATGCCTATATATGTTGTTGTTGTTGTTGTTGTTGTTGTTGTTGTTTTGGCAAATCTCCTTTATTACAAGCATACACAATACAATACAGTACACAATACAGTATATGTAAAAAGGAAAGGAAAGAAAGAAAACAACAACAACAAATGTATCCAATACATCCCTCAGTAAGTTATTAAGATATAAGTAAATAAAGAAAGAAAGAAACACATACACAATAACAGGTAACACGGTGACCATCCAAAGCTGGGCAAAGGGAAGGAGACACATACATATACATAGGACAACAATTATATTCCCTGTTATCCTCAGGCATCATGTTCACCTCTAAAAATACTTCGATCTAGAAACAGAAATTACCATGCACGGACCATTCAAGGGAATGCAACTGACAGGAGTTTTATTTTAAAAATGAATGTCTCCATTCCGCTCAGGCCTCAATAGAAAAATGCAAGTATAGTTTCTGTTTAGGCCAGAAAGCCACTTCACTGAAATCCACTCGCGTCACCTATGCCTCTCTTGTGCACAAAAAGTCCCAGCTTCACTGGCAGCTTGCCTCCTCTTGCAACCCCCTGGCATGTACCTTGCCCTACAAAAGACAAAAATCACGAAAATCACACTTTTTTTCCGTGACAACAAAAATCACTACAAACTGGCACACTCGCCAAACAGAGTCCTTAACACTTTCAGCCCTGCCACCGTATCACCTACGGTCTACAGACCCTAACAATAATATGCGTGCATGTGACCGACTCTCATACGCTCTGCACAGTGGAAGATTCCCCTATAGGATGGATCCAATACTTCTTGAGAAATAGGGTTTTGTATGCAAGAGCCCAGCTTCAGATGTAGCACACTTGAAAAAACTCCCAGGCAGAGAGCGTTATCGCTGTTGAGATTCCTTCAGGGCTGAAAGGGTTAAAATGAACACTGCGCTTGACCCCACGGTCAGTTTGTGTTATTACATCTGCATGGAGCTCACGATGCAGCAAACTGACGTCTGGTGGCTGTGTCAGCGAAACTTTAAACGGTACGAAGCTGTGCTATGCAGCGATCGACCGCAACGCTTTAGCCGACGCCTCGCTTTTCGCTTTGCTTGAAGCAGTGTGGTGGCTCAGTGCTAAGTCTGTCAAAGGGTGTGACCATTCATGTGTGTGTGTGGTACGATGACACTACGGCTCAGTTGGTATAGTTTGCCTGTTAGGAGGTGCAAATGTATACCAGTCAATTCCGTTGATATTTCGCATTAAGTAACGTCGTAGAACACGTGACTTCACCTCGCCAGACCCCGGAGTACATTTGCAACCCCCCCCCCCCCCCCGCGTTGCGGGGATACAGTAGCCCATGTTAGTGGACGACTGGAGTTTATTTGCCCCTCCTGCGCATGACTGGTATACATTTGCACCTCCTAACGGGCAAACTGTACCAACTGAGCGACACCATCAGACAGTTCAACCAGAACGATTTGCCGGGGAAGATCTGCTTTTAAAGGAGCTAACGCTACCATCTGTATGCTCAAGATCGTTCTTCGCTGTTTTTGTGGTATCTATCGCAACACCACTTAGATATTTAGACACAATGCTTACACGGAATACTACTACATGTACTACTACTACTACTACTAATGAGTATTGTATAGGCGCTTTACCCAATTTCATGAATCGGCTCAAAGCGCCGCGAACTGAACCCAACACGCACGCTCACGTGAATCACACGCATTCTCTCACACACTGGACATAAACACATTACAATCACGTGGTGCGAAGGGTCAGCTCAGCTATTTAAATTTCGGGATTCAGAATTGCAGTTATTTTTCAAATGTTGTGGGCTGAACATTTCCAAAGCAGAGGGGGAGGAAGCCGGAGTACCCGGAGAGAACCCCCGACGATTGGCCCGAATGAACGGTGCCACATACGAGAAGGAAAAATTCTTTGCCCCGAGTGGGACTCGAACCCCTGACCTCTCGCACTGGTGACAAGTCTCTTAACCACTAGACCACCGACCGCCCCGGAACCAGCAGAAGCGTGCTCGACTACACCGAGTGTTCCCCTAGTGTAACAACAGTCGTAGAAGTTGAATGTTCCAACCGCTCGCACAAAGTGTAAACAAAATTGTATAGCATTAAGAGCTGTACTAAACATCAAGATAGAATATTTAGAATGTACAGACGCACTCACGAGCGAAATTGTTCCAAAAGATAAGATGGATTGGCAAAGACGGTATAAAGCCCGTTTAATAATTGCATTTTCATGCACACGCATCATAGACACGCACAGAGCACATAAAGAGCCCTAACCACTTCCGTGCGTGGTACTGGTGCGTGGTCAAAGTCAACGCACGGTTATATCCACGGTCCCCACACGCCCCCATGCTTGGCAGGATCGCAGTTGGGATCGTTAGGCGGGAACCGCGGTGGCACAGCGGTAGAGCTGTAGTACTGCAAGCGTTGGAGCAGATTCTTCACCACATCCGGGTACTGCTGCGACAAATCATACCGCTCTTCTGGGTCAGCCGTGATGTTGAACAGCCACACATTCTTGTCGGCGGAGGGGGAAGTGGAGAAGGGTGGATCAAAGGGGTAAGATGAGTAGGTGGAGGGTGGCAGTGGGTTGTCTTTCTCAGGGGGTGGGGTCCACTCTCCCTCCCCAGGGTCCCCGGTGATCAGCTTCATGTCCCCGGAGCGAATGGCAGCGCGCACGCGGGTGTCGAAGGCCCCAGGATACGAGGTGTCCCCGGCCGGATGGAACAGGATGTCGATGTTGTGCAGCAGCTCTGTCCGCGGGCTGGCCTTTCCTTCGCTGATCGTCGCCCACTGGTCGAACCCGTCCAGCGGTTTTACACCGCTGAGTGAAGCCCCAGCCAGCCCCAACAGCGTCGGGAACCAGTCAGACACGTGAATAAGGCCCCGGTTGATGACGCCTTTCTGCTTGATGAAGTTGCTGTGGACGAACCCCACGCCGTGAACTCCGCCCTCCCACAATGTGTCCTTGGTGCCTCTCAGTGGCCAGTTGTTGGCAGCATTACGTACCGGGCCGCCGTTATCTGTAGAGAAGACGAAGACGGTGTTGTCCCACAGTTCGGCGTCTAGCAGGGCCTCGGTCAGGTTCTTGACTCCTAAGGGAAAATAATAAAAGCAGTAGTAGCGCTAGTGGTAGGACAGGTAGTGACACTTGGAGTAGGAGTAGTAATAGTAGTAGTTAGCAGCAGTAGTGGTGGCGGCGGTTACTCCAGTCTTTGCAACCATTTGAGATAGGAGGGTAGGATGGGTGTTCGGGAGTTTAACGTCCTTTTCCACCACCTATGGGTGATATCAAGGACGGGGCAACGAGAAAAAGGCCAGCACAAATATTTGGCCCACGCCGGGATTCGAACTGACGACCCGAGCATTGAAAGTCCAACGCTCTACCATTCGGCTATACCGTCTTAAGAACAGAAAGCACAGACTGATGAAAAAGAACACCGCGTTAACCTCACTTCACGAACAAACCAACCATAGAAGACATGCAGCTTCATGGACAAAATTTCTCACCTTCGTCCATACAGGCAACCATCCCAGCGTAGATCCTCCTTCTGACGTTCTGAATATCCTGGTATGGCTCCATGTAGGCGTCCGGCACCTGGAGAGGAGCGTGGACAGACTGGTAGGCCAGGTAGAGGAAGAGCGGTTTGGAGGGCGGGTGGTTCTTCACGATGTTCACAGCCTGCCTGGTGAAGAGGTGCGTTGAATAGGTACCGTTCTCGGAGAACACTGGTGTAGTGTTGTCGCGAAGATCCAGTCCACACCCTATATTTTTATGCACACACACACACACACACACACACACACACACACACACACACACAAGGCTGCCTTTTAGTGCTAGTTGGACGCTGCATCCCTCGTGGGTATCGCCGGATGCTCACCTGATGAGGGTTCCATTGACCCGAAACCATGGCCGTGAGCAGCAAGAATCACCAATTCATATGGCCTTGGTTGTACCGACCATTTTCCTCCCGGTGGGAGGGGAAAGGGGGCCCTATGAATGGTGAGATACCCTTAGATCTGTTAGACGTTTCAGCGGTAGGATGGTAGGTCCCCCCCCCCCCTCTATTGTGGCTTGTAGCCAATATAGGGCAAGGCGGACTTGTCTAATGGCATAAAAAGCACATATCTCCTAGGGAGCGCTCTCAGCTTCACTTACTTCCCCTACTTTCAAACTGACCCCTGATTCAGCGCATGTTTTCGGCTTTAGCGACGCCTTTGTTCCTGTCCATTCTCTCTCTCTCTCTCTCTCTCTGTGTGTGTGTGTGTGTGTGTGTGTGTGTGTGTGTGTGTGTGTGTGTGTGTGTGTGTGTGTGTAAAATATGGGAGGTAAGTAAAGCTGAGAGCGCTTCCTAGATCTAGGAGATGTGTGCTTTGTATGCTACTGGACAAGTCCGCCTTGCCCCTATGTTGGCTACAAGCCACAGTGAGGGGGGGGGGATTGAGGGGAATCTACCATCCTACCGCTGAAACATCTAACAGATCTAAGGGTATCTCACCATTCCTAGGGCCCCCATTCCTCTCCCACCGGGAGGAAAATGGTCGGTACAACCTAGGCTGGTGAGTATAGCCGCTCATGACCTTGGTTTCGGGTCGATGGGACCGTCATCAGGTGAACATGCGGCGATACCCCCATCTCCCCACCCCCCTCACTGTGGGGCATGTTGTAGCCGCATGTTACACGAGAAACACGGAAAAAACACCATGTTCGCTTATTGTTCGGACTAAAAACACTCCCGTGTGACATCAGCCTTAGACACCTGGACACTTGTGCTCACACCTGCACAGTGACAGCATACTATCAAGACGCGCCAACAACCATCTTACAATCTTCTCCACTTATGTTGTAACAGTTGCGGAGAGCCGGATAGCCTAATGGTAGAGCGTTGGACTCTCAATGCTCGCGTCGTGAGTTCGAATCCCGGCTGGGGCCAAATATTTCTGCTGGCCTTTTTCTCGTTGCCCCGTCTTTGATATCACCCATACGTGGTGGAAAAGGACGTTAAACTCCCAAACACCCACCCACCCACCCTTGTAACAGTTGATGTGGTTGTAGTACGACTCAGAACCAGTCAGGTAGCCGTAGAAGGAGTCAAAGCCGCGGTTGGTAGGCAGGTACTCCTGCTTGTAGAACCCCAGGTGCCATTTGCCCACAGCATGTGTCGCGTAGCCAGCCTCACGCATTTTGTCGGCCAGTGTCGGGCTGTCCAGTGGAAGAGCGTTCGGCTGGGAGGGCCGGATGATGCTGTGTTGGAGGCCTGCATGGTGCCACGGAAGCAAAGGACATTACGGTCAGATGATGATGACGACGACGACGACGACGACGATGATGATGATGATGATGATGATGATGTGTGTGTGTGTGTGTGTGTGTGTGTGTGTGTGTGTGTGTGTGTGTGTGTGTGTGTGTGTGTGTGTGTGTGAGAGAGAGAGAGAGAGAGAGAGCTTACCACTGATCGTCACCATAAACGCCTCCTGGTCGGGCATTTTAAAATCAGCTGGCTGTAGTAGTAGATTTTCAGTACGTCTTAGTAACAGGGCAAAAACGTGGAGGATATCCGAAACCACAGACGTTGATATTAATATTTATCAACCCCCGCGGCAGCCAGTCCTTTGAAGTCCCCTGTGTGTTATGTTTCCGTAAACCACAAGTCTTTTGTCTTTTGGTTTTCTTTTGGGTCTTCTTCCAAATTGCGCGCCTTCGAAGAATGTTCTAGAACATTCTTCGGGCCGCCCTTAGCCTATAAAAGTAACCCCGTGCTTTGTCGGGGGACGCTGTTTTGGTTTTACCACAGCTGATAGGTAACTTTGGGTCAGGGCTAGGAGTTAGGGGCTAGGGGGAGGTTTTCATTAGGGCTTTCTTCATTGTTATTGTTAGGAAACGAGTAGGTATGGCCGTGGTTTTTACCCGGTGCAAAACGCGATGGGTAGAGGGGGTAGGAGTTAGGACATTGAATGCGTGTGAGTGTATATATGCTTGCAAATTATAGTCATTCCTGTAATACAATTATGTGGAACAGTTATTGATCGTCGTCCAGTGGGTGAGTGTGTGAGTGTGTGAAACTAGAAGTGAGAAAGTCAGAGACAGGTCGTTTCATCTCCAGTACCATTCTGGCCTTGCCGAACGGTCGCTAAAACACAACAAAGAGAGAAGTGCTAGACTATCACAGCCATCACAATAGGCCCCGTAGGGGAGGGTGGGAGGGTGTTTGGGAGTTTAACGTCTTTTTCCACCACATACGAGGTCCCGTAGGGACTGAAACAAACCGAGAAAAACATGAATATCTACACGGTCCTATTACACGTGTATTAATTTTACAAACAGAAACAACATAAAGCTTAAGCTCAGGTGGTGATTAGTGTCAAGGCTAAATTTACTTGCTTGTACTAATACCCGACTTCATGGGTGTTGAGCGCGAAGTACATTAACGCACGTACACGACGGGTACCTTCAAAATAATCGAAGACACAAACTTGCACAATGTGCATATCTGTACGTACACGCATTCACATGCGAACCTACCAGTGTGTATCTGGTACCGTCCTGACATGAGTTGACTGCGTGTAGGGGTACAGATGGGCTGAACGTAGTAATTCTCCAGCCTCACTCCCTCACTCGCCAGGCGGTCCAGGGTAGGAGTTCGAATCCTCGATCCGTGGTAACCCACGTCATGGTAACCGTAATCGTCGGCTAGAACGAACACGATGTTGGGTTGCCGCGATGGCGCGGCGGGATACGCAGGGATGTCTTTTGTATCACCGACGACCCCGTATATTGCAGCAGTGGCAAAAGTGAATAAAATCAAACACTGCTTGAATGACGTCCTTCTCATTTTAGAATGTTTTGCCTTGGTTAAGGACACGCTTGTTAAACAAAATGGCCCCGGTCACACGAAGTTCGCTCTAACAGAAACCAAAAAAAAAAAAAAAAAAAAAAATCCAACGGTCAAACGAAGTGCCTCACAGATTCAAAACTGATCAAACAAAGTGCCACTTTTTGGTCAAACGAACAAATAAGCATACCACTGTTTGGTCAAACGAAGCGCCACTAGCAGCGGGTCGAAATCGAAGAAACTTGGGCTCGCTCTCTCTCCATTTCTCAGTGGAACAAAGGGCCCCCGATTTCACCGGTTAAACGGGATCTTGCTAGTTTCAGCAGTCTAGACAGTGTCAAAAGTGTTTGTGGGCTATACGTCATTACTGTGGCATGAGTGAGTTCTTCAAAGGTCCACTTAGACACACAGCAGTAAATTTTGTCACCATCTTGCCGATCTAGCTTCATACCGCCACCCTGCTAAGTTCAAGGCCCGTATGTAAAACTCGAGGTGAATTTAACCCACGGCTACGGACCTAACCCAGACTAGGACAAAAGAAACCCCAAAACAAAATTAAATTAAAAAAGGAAGCGAAGAAAGAAAGACAAAAATCCTTCTATAACGGCATAGGCACCTTGCTGGAATGGACCCGCTTCATGATTTAAAACAAACAACAACAGAAAATTTAACCCTAGAGCTAGCTCAGTTCCAGGTTAGACTCTAACCCGGGGTTAAACTCCCTAACCCCGACGTTTACATGCGGGCCCACAGAACGACCCACAAATTATCTCTCTTACAGAGTTTGGGTTAAGTCAAAAACTTTCAGCCATCGCTTTTAACTGAAACAGAAAGTTCGAGGGAGAGAGGGGGGGGGGGGGGGGGGGTTGACGTCCTTTTCCACCACGTCTGGCTGATATCAAAGACGGGGCGACGAGGAAAAGGCCTGCAAAATTAATTTATTTGGCCCCAACCGGGATTGGAACTCACGACCCGAACATTGCAAGTCCAACGCTCTACCATTCGGCTATCCCGGCACCCAAGAAAGTTCAAAGACGGTTGAACTTTAGCAAAGGCCTTAATGGGACCATGCTTATTGCGCTGTAAAAAGTTCTACATGAGTCGTGACTCTCATTAAAAAGAAAGTAGAAACTGCATGTGTACGCATACCTCGCATTATAGCCCAGCCGGGAAGGTATTCTGTAAACCATTCCCTCGAACTGACATCTGCAATAAATGTTATTGAGCTTTTCAGGACCAACGTTGTGGAACACATTCACACATTACGCATTTGTTGTGCTAATGTTGAGCAACAACATGGAACATCAAGGTAATCGACATAAGGACATGTTGCCACATAGCGGGCTCGAACAAATTTAAGCTGTCTTTACATTTCAATCCATTTTTATTCACGCCAATTTCTCCGCCATGCTTTTCTATAAACTGGCACGTACGTACGTTTCTGCTTGTTGTGCTCTCTTACAATGTAATGCTGTTTACTGTTTGAAGGCGATCCTTCAATGAATGAAAAAATGTTTAAAGCAAAGCTAAGTTTTGGATAATTATTGCCATGAGATATCTGTGAATATTGTCTTTGAAGCAGAGTAAAGTGAATACTACAACACCGTAGGGAAATCAGTTCCAAAACTGTGGTCCAGAAAAACGAAATGATAGCTTTGTGTCGATGTCAGTATCTCCCTGGTGAGGTGCCTTAAAGTGCAGAGAAGGTCCAGCGTGTAATCAAGGACCAACCTGATCCAGAGAGAGAGAGAGAGGGGGGGGGGAGAGAGAGAGAGAGAGAGAGAGAGAGAGAGAGATGATCCCCCGAGAGAGAGAACCTGATCCCCCGAGAGAGAGAGAGAGAGAGAGAGAGGGGGAGAGAGAGAGAGAGAGAGATCCTTTGTTTGATTTTACAACGGAAGAAGTGACAGGCATACATAGACCATTTTCAAATTTGCCGTTGCTACACTACCATAAAAAAGAGAATTGAAAAGAAGAAAATGAAGAAAAGGAAAAAAACATACATAAGACCATGAAATCGCACGCGCGCGCACGCACACACACACACACACACACACACACACACACACACACACACACACACACACACACACATCTGCATGCTCGCGCGGCAAGCATAATTAAACACAAAATCATTATATCAGTTATGATGTACATACTCATGGGACTAGCGCGGAGAGATAGAGATAGAGAGAGTCCACGTTTCAAGTCTACAGTTCATACTCGTTATGGTAGTGGCACTTTACGACCCAGTGATATTCTTATTTGGCCAAAACAATTGTCACTTGGTCAGTCAATTTTTCAATCTGAGTGGCACGTTTCCTTGACCGAAGGATTTGGGTTTTTCGTTTCGATACACAGGGACGGTTTATCGAGCAGCCACCTAGTGACCTACCTTTGCCAACACACCGCAACAGCGCAGACTGGCGCAAGCTCACATTTCAGATGTATAACTTTTTTCGAGAGGAATCGCCGTCGAAATGTTGACAGCAGCCGTTTTGCTTACCACCCTCCCCATCCCCCCCCCCACCCCCCTACAACCTGTGCACTATATCTGTCTAATAAAAAAAAAAAAGTAACCTGACAGGTCCTCCTTATTGGCCCTGTGTAGGTCGAACGATACGGCGTGTGTCTGTTTTGAGATTGATGTTAGCTGTTTCAGTATGGATTTTGTTTTCTCTTGCGAGACATAAGTCATTCTGCAAAGACCATGTCTGTATAAGCACAGGCCCTGTCCTATTTTCTCTGTGTGTGTGTGTGTGTGTGTGTGTGTGTGAATGTTGACGGTGGTAGTGTAGGTGAGCACTTTGAATAAACGACTCTACTCGGGAAGCCCCGAGGCCAAAACCCGACTCCATTACTTCGACGTGTAAGGGTTACACAGTACGTCCACGGCGTCATTTTAGGGGGGGGGGGGGGGGGGGGGTTAATGCCCTTTTCCACCACCTATGGGTGATATCAAGGACGGGTCAACGATGAAAAAGCCAGCACAAATATTTGGCCCCAGGCGAGATACGAACTCACGACCCGAGCATTAGAAGTCCAACGCTCTACCATTCGGCCACCCCGGCTCCCGCGTCATTTTATGGTCGAAGGGGTGATTTCAAGATGAGTGAGTCTGACGCAATGGTCTCTTTCCTCAAATGTCGTCAACGGACTTCCTGCTTTCTTTCCACGTTTCTGTCATATCGAAATACGTGTGCTTCCCTCTTTGTAGTGTCTGGCAAGAACATTTGCCAGATCATGCCATGTGTTGTGCTTATTATGCCGCGGCACGCGATAGGCTGAATTCGTGGGGGGGGGGGGGGGGGTCTCCTTTTGATTGACAGGACTGGAGTCGTCTATTGGCGCACCTTTCCTAGTAACTTAGCCGCTTATCGGCAGTTTGGTGTCTCAGTGTTACGAGCGTGGCTGTGCCTTTTGTTTGTGTTTTGTTTTGTATGCTGTAGGATAACAGCTGTAATGTAATGTGGTTGGTTTTTTTTTGTTGTTGTTGTTTTTTGTGGGGAGCCGGGGTGGTCGAATGGTAAAGCGTTGGACTTTTAATGCTCGGGTCGTGAGTTCGATACCGGCTGGGGCCAAATATTTGTGCTGGCTTTTTCATCGTTGCCCCGTCTTTGAAATCACCCTACGTGGTGGAAAAAGACGTTAAACCCCCAAACACCCACCCCACCCCGTAATGTTTTTTGTTGGTTTTTTTTTTTAATGTTGTTTCCATAGTAATTGAAACAACATCATAGGACGGGCTAAATTTTCCACGTTCATGGGCAAGCTTCTGTGGTACAAACGCACGTCACTGCCGATCTCCCGCAGAGACGATTATGCAAGTGTAACTCTGACAATGACGTAAGAAAACGTACGTCATCGATGCTGGCATGTACAGTGCACCGAACGCACTTCTCCTCCTCAGTGAGTGCCGTCTGTGTGGATGTGTGTGTATGTGTGTGTGTGTGTGTGTGTGTGTGTGTGTGTGTGTGTGAATTGTGTCCGGGCCCGTTTCTTCGAAAATACTCAACCGAATGGCTTCAAATTTGGGGTATCCAAATATATCAAAATGTTACATTAGACGATTCAAGCGTGTGATGATTGCTTAAGTGATTTGGGAGTTATCGCCCTTTTGAGACAAGTTGGTTGTCTTTCGTGTACAGGCGTAATATTTAAATATTTAAATCACTCAATTTTTTGGTAGTAGATAGCTTGAATACGGACTCTGAACAGAGTCACTACTAGAAAATGGTCGCTCTTATAGTTTTCATGTAAACCGAGCCTGAGTTGACATTGCATGTGAACCCAGTTCAGATGCCTATTTCTCCGAAAATACTGAACCGATCGATTTCAAATTTGGGGTTTCTTAATGAATCGAGATTGTTGAATAGAAGGCCCGATACAGGTACGATTGCACACATGATTTCCGAGTTATCGCCCTTTTCAGAAAAAGTGGCTTTCTGGCGTTTAAAGGCGTAATATTTACCTAAACCACTCCATTTTTTGGACATAGATAGCATGAATACGGACCCTTAACGAAGTGAATTTTGGAGGTTGTCGCTTTTATACTTTTGGCGTAAGCCGTACCTGATAAAAGTGCTGGTGAACACACTTTAGATCTCAAAATCGCTCCTACTATACATAGATAATGAGCCTGGGGTGCCGTAAAAAAATATACAAAAAAAATTAGAAAAATTCACTGCAGCCGTTATCGTCAGTTGACCCGAAAATTTGTACTCACAGCACATTTCCTCTACAAGCCACACGCCTCACAAACATCAAAGAAGAGACGCACGCGCACTGACGTAAAGTAAGTGCGTCATGTTTGATTGACGTGATGCTGTTTTTTTCTTGGGGGTGTCTCGCCACTTTCTTTCCGAATTCCTCTGTTTGGAGACGTGGTGTATTTTACTTCTACTATGTCGCCATCTTCGTGCAATCGCAGAGAAGACACGGGATACAACAGAATACAACTCCAATACTTTATGAACAGAATATGCACGGAGAACAAATTCATGAAAGAAGAAGAACCCAGAACGCTGTGCAGGGCTGCTTACGTACTGAACAGGTCAGATCTAGAACATTTCTCAACTTACTGGAAGGTTCGATATCTTTCCAAGGTGACGTAATCTGCTGACGTTACTGCACCAGCATGTTCTGGGATGGTCTAGAAATTATTTTGCATCGAAATGCAGTATCTTTTCGCGATCTCTACAACTTGACATGTGGAAAGCGGGAATTTCAGTGGGTTTCGTTTTTGCCACTGACTCACACTCAGAAGCATAATGCAAAGATCTTGGAAACATAAAGATAGTTCACTTACCTCCCTTTGAGAGACAACGCGTAAGAGTTGTCTAAGCGCATTAGCGCGCATCCCGCAGATCTACGCAGTAATGGCAGTATGGCAGAAAGCCAGAAACCACGCAAAAATTCGGGCGTGCAATGGTGTGCAGCGCCGAATTGCTGTCAGAAGCGAACACCAGGAACGGGAAAACCTTTCTGTAGATTCCCCCCTTGAAAAATAGAGGTAGGTATGCCTACGATATCGAAGTTGGAGCCAAGATCGGTATCGAAGTTGGAGCCAAGTCTATGTTTTCTCCCAAACATAACACATAGCATCACACGTGAAAACCAAAATCGCCGCATCCACGACGTGTGACTGGCGTAAATTTAGTATAGAATCCGCATGCTTGTAAAAAGTCTGTTTGTTTGACCCAACCCTACACTAGCCGCCGTAAAACATTTTAACAAAATAAACAAAAACGAAGATGTCAGCGACTGACAGGTGGTCTCCCCCCATATATTTCGCATGTGTTTTAGGCCTATGGAAAACATAAGTACTCTCAAAGTTCCGGAGGACGAACGAAAGATCTAGTTTGGCTTTCACTGCTGTACGTAGGCTACGCAGTGCATTTCGTTCGATGTGTTCAAGTAAAACTAGTACGGAACACAGAAAGATCGAATGTGCGAGAGATCCAAAGATGGACGCATCCGCTGAATACTTCCTGCTAACTCAGCATTAATCATATCTGCGACCGACGATCCAGCAGATTCTATGTTGTGATATGGTTTTACAATGGTTAGAATGAAGTTCAGCCGGATGATTTTGTTCTGTCTGTGTGTGTGTGTGTGTGTGTGTGTGTGTATCAGTGCAACGTGCCGCTAGCACAGTTCAAGTCAACGTTATTTGTAAAGTTTAAAAACAAAAAACACCACCGCCAACAAAACAACAAAAACAACACCAAAACCTGATGTCTGCGCCTGCCACGTGTGTTTACTGCTGTTTGTTTACACTGCATGCAAACCTCTTGATTTTTAAGAAAAGAGTTCTGTACATACCTACAGATTTCCCCCCCAACAGTATGTGAACTGGAACAAGTGCGGATGAACATACCTGCCGCCGTATGAGTGACAACTCTGTGTGTGTGTGTGTGTGTGTGTGTGTGTGTGTGTGTTCTGAATTTAGATGCAGGTAGACGCTAGCACAATTTAAGTCACCGTGATTTGTAAAGTTGTCAGGGAAAAAAAAAATTACGCTGTATCTGCGTCAGCCGCGTGTGTTTACTGTTTGTTTACACTGCATGCACACGTACCACTTGAGGTCTTTTTTTTTTTTTGACAAGAAAGCGAAAAAAAAAAAGTTTGTTTTTCAACAGGAATACCAAAAGAAGTATTTCCCCGTTTATATTTGTCTGTTATTTGAACAATTCGGCGCAGAACACAATTGCATGCCCGGCTTTTGTGATCGCTTTCCACTTTCCGCCATGCTGTCACTATAGGGGCCAGATCTAGGATGCGCGCTAATGCGGGTAGACAACTCTTCGCGTTGTCCCGCTATATGTCTCTCTTACGACACTCTCTGGGGCACAGAGTCTTTCAGTGGAAAGTACCTCTGTGCACAGTGGGGAAATGGCGCTCACTGCGCTACCGTGACGGGCCTAAATTGTCTCGGTGCTCTCAAACACAAGGTCGCGCACTATGTCATCCTTGACCAGCTTTGAACCCAGAGGGATCCTCAATGGCGCAAGTGATGGCAGGCTGTCTTCAGAGTGAAAGTAGGCGTGTTTCTGAATCAGAGACATACATAACATGTCTCTGTCTGAATGGACAGATCTATTATTACATTCAGTCCTAGAGCACGGGTGTGTATGCTTTTGTAATCGTCTCTTATTCCACCACAAGGCAGGTACGTGATCGTCTGCACCGTGCAATAATACTTGCCTGCAGAGTGCAACATCTTGGCCTGTCAGAGTGCAGCCCCCTTGCCGTTTACTCACATCCTGTTGGATCAGTGTACCACGTAAACAGTGCCATCAAATCGCAACAATAATTGTCCGCTGGCAAAGATTTTGCCCAAACCAAAAGTGGTCGGATATTCAAGACTTCGTTTCAAATCGATTCATATGACACACAAGTCTTCGCTTTTCTAAAAAAATTTCGCCATTTTTTAAAATGGCGCTGGGTGTAAGCAGTCACATTTTCACGCCCCGCCGAAAAGGGACTGCACTCTGGAGTCTACTCTTACGAGGGCAGGAGTGACGCTGTTTGGGTTTTTGCAAGTGCATAGAGGCACGATAAGGGTTTTCAGTACTTTCTTTATGTCAGCATGCTTGATGTCAGAGAGCTTGCGTTCCGGCGTGTGCGCGCGGGCTGCATACATGACACAACGACTACGACTGTGACTACAGCAGGTCATTGAATGGAAACAACATATTGGGCTGGTGGCCATCTTGTTTACTTTTGCCACTGCTGCAAAACTTTGGTGCGACGAAAGACATCCCTGCCACGTACGCCGCCGCGCCATCGCGGCAACCCAACATCGTGTTCTCTCTGGCCGACGACTATGGCTACTACCATGATGTGGGTTACAATGGATCGAGGAAACGCCGATATAAACGGGGAAATACTTCTTTTGGTATTCCTGTTGAAAAACAAACATTTTTTTTTTCGCTTTCTTGTAAAAAAAAAAAAAAGACCTCAAGTGGTACGTGTGCATGCAGTGTAAACAAACAGTAAACACACGCGGCTGACGCAGATACAGCGTAATTTTTTTTTTCCCTGACAACTTTACAAATCACGGTGACTTAAATTGTGCTAGAGTCTACCTGCATCTAAATTCAGACTCAGACTCAGACTCAGACATGGTTTATTGTTGTTTAGGCCTTGGCCTATATCAACACGTCTCACAAGATGTTACGCATTACATACATAGATGAAATGATGCAAGAATGACTAAATTTAGCACTTCATCACAACAATGCGAAAAAAGGACCCATTTTCATCAGAAAAAAACAACTACTGGGCACATAAATTAAGCACAAAAGGTTCAGGAAGCTGGCTACACCAAGCCCACCAACCTGGCGGGAGCAACACATGTAAACATTTACTGTTGGAAACTTGCTTTTCTTCTAGTCTGGAAGCTTTTCAGTAGGAACCACGCCAACTGTCGTATAGTACTTTCATTTTTACATGACATGACTTGACTAAATCTTACATCTTCTTGGTAAACATTGTCAAGTTTTAACATTCTTGGTCTGATGTGGTTATAAGCTTTACAATAGAACAGAAAGTGATACTCGTTTTCCACTTCCAACGGACAAAAGGGGCATGTACTAATAGTTCGGTTTTCAGCAATATACCTGTGTCTGTGTGTATTAATTTCGCTGATACCAAGTCTGAAGCGAACAACAACATCTCTAAAACTTTTAATGTTCAGACACTTTAAGTAATCTTCCGGTTCCCATACATATTTGAAACTAAAATAAACCCTAAAACGGCTACTAGTTTTCATTCCCGCCATCCATTCTTGCATCGTAATGTCTTTTAACCTTTGTCTTAACGCCCTAATAAAACTATTCTCACTACCCACGCCTTGGGCGTACCATACAAAACCAAACCCGAGGGAACATAGAGCTAACCTTACTTTCGTGACCCAGTTTGTCTGACCCTGTTCATCGAGTCGTACTAACAACATGTAGGCTTGAATAGGCAGGCGTGTTTTCTCCATCTTTAATAACCGGAACCAAAATTTAATACCTCTGACACAACGATTTATAGTAAGTTTGTATCTCCCAAGTTCCCCATATACCATGCTATTTGAAGTAGACACCGGTACTCTCAGGAACCTTTTACAGGCATATGTGTGAACTTTTTCTATCTTATCATCATCATACAGCAGCCCCCAAACCTCGGAAGCGTATAACAACGCTGGCTGGATCCGAGCGTCAAACAGTTTGAAAAAGATTTCCTGTGTAACTCCCTCCCATCTAAATTCAGAACACACACACACACACACACACACACACAGAGAGAGAGAGAGAGAGAGAGAGAGTTGTCACTCATACGGCGGCAGGTACGTTCATCGGCACTTGTTCCAGTTCACATACTGTTGGGGGGAAATCTGTAGGTATGTACAGAACTCTTTTCTTAAAAATCAAGAGGATTGCATGCAGTGTAAACAAACAGCAGTAAACACACGTGGCAGGCGCAGACATCAGGTTTTGGTGTTGTTTTTGTTGTTTTGTTGGCGGTGGTGTTTTTTGTTTTTTAAACTTTACAAATAACGTTGACTTGAACTGTGCTAGCGGCACGTTGCACTGATACACACACACACACACACACACACACACACAGAACAAAATCATCCGGCTGAACTTCATTCTAACCATTGTAAAACCATATCACAACATAGAATCTGCTGGATCGTCGGTCGCAGATATGATTAATGCTGAGTTAGCAGGAAGTATTCAGCGGATGCGTCCATCTTTGGATCTCTCGCACATTCGATCTTTCTGTGTTCCGTACTAGTTTTACTTGAACACATCGAACGAAATGCACTGCGTAGCCTACGTACAGCAGTGAAAGCCAAACTAGATCTTTCGTTCGTCCTCCGGAACTTTGAGAGTACTTATGTTTTCCATAGGCCTAAAACACATGCGAAATATATGGGGGGAGACCACCTGTCAGTCGCTGACATCTTCGTTTTTGTTTATTTTGTTAAAATGTTTTACGGCGGCTAGTGTAGGGTTGGGTCAAACAAACAGACTTTTTACAAGCATGCGGATTCTATACTAAATTTACGCCAGTCACACGTCGTGGATGCGGCGATTTTGGTTTTCACGTGTGATGCTATGTGTTATGTTTGGGAGAAAACATAGTCTTGGCTCCAACTTCGATACCGATCTTGATTCCAACTTCGATATCGTAGGCATACCTACCTCTATTTTTCAAGGGGGGAATCTACAGAAAGGTTTTCCCGTTCCTGGTGTTCGCTTCTGACAGCAATTCGGCGCTGCACACCATTGCACGCCCGAATTTTTGCGTGGTTTCTGGCTTTCTGCCATACTGCCATTACTGCGTAGATCTGCGGGATGCGCGCTAATGCGCTTAGACAACTCTTACGCGTTGTCTCTCAAAGGGAGGTAAGTGAACTATCTTTATGTTTCCAAGATCTTTGCATTATGCTTCTGAGTGTGAGTCAGTGGCAAAAAACGAAACCCACTGAAATTCCCGCTTTCCACATGTCAAGTTGTAGAGATCGCGAAAAGATACTGCATTTCGATGCAAAATAATTTCTAGACCATCCCAGAACATGCTGGTGCAGTAACGTCAGCAGATTACGTCACCTTGGAAAGATATCGAACCTTCCAGTAAGTTGAGAAATGTTCTAGATCTGACCTGTTCAGTACGTAAGCAGCCCTGCACAGCGTTCTGGGTTCTTCTTCTTTCATGAATTTGTTCTCCGTGCATATTCTGTTCATAAAGTATTGGAGTTGTATTCTGTTGTATCCCGTGTCTTCTCTGCGATTGCACGAAGATGGCGACATAGTAGAAGTAAAATACACCACGTCTCCAAACAGAGGAATTCGGAAAGAAAGTGGCGAGACACCCCCAAGAAAAAAACAGCATCACGTCAATCAAACATGACGCACTTACTTTACGTCAGTGCGCGTGCGTCTCTTCTTCGATGTTTGTGAGGCGTGTGGCTTGTAGAGGAAATGTGCTGTGAGTACAAATTTTCGGGTCAACTGACGATAACGGCTGCAGTGAATTTTTCTAATTTTTTTGTATATTTTTTACGGCACCCCAGGCTCATTATCTATGTATAGTAGGAGCGATTTTGAGATCTAAAGTGTGTTCACCAGCACTTTCATCAGGTACGGCTTACGCCAAAAGTATAAAAGCGACAACCTCCAAAATTCACTTCGTTAAGAGTCCGTATTCATGTTATCTATGTCCAAAAAATGGAGTGGTTTAGGTAAATATTACGCCTTTAAACGCCAGAAAGCCACTTTTTCTGAAAAGGGCGATAACTCGCAAATCATGTGTGCAATCGTACCTGGATCGGGCCTTCTATTCAACAATCTCGATTCATTAAGAAACCCCAAATTTGAAATCGATCGGTTCAGTATTTTCGGAGAAATAGGCATCTGAACTGGGTTCACATGCAATGTCAACTCAGGCTCGGTTTACATGAAAACTATAAGAGCGACCATTTTCTAGTAGTGACTCTGTTCAGAGTCCGTATTCAAGCTATCTACTACCAAAAAATTGAGTGATTTAAATATTTAAATATTACGCCTGTACACGAAAGACAACCAACTTGTCTCAAAAGGGCGATAACTCCCAAATCACTTAAGCAATCATCACACGCTTGAATCGTCTAATGTAACATTTTGATATATTTGGATACCCCAAATTTGAAGCCATTCGGTTGAGTATTTTCGAAGAAACGGGCCCGGACACAATTCACACACACACACACACACACACACACACACACACAGACGGCACTCACTGAGGAGGAGAAGTGCGTTCGGTGCACTGTACATGCCAGCATCGATGACGTACGTTTTGTTACGTCATTGTCAGAGTTACACTTGCATAATCGTCTCTGCGGGAGATCGGCAGTGACGTGCGTTTGTACCACAGATGCTTGCCCATGAACGTGGAAAATTTAGCCCGTCCTATGATGTTGTTTCCATTACTATGGAAACAACATAAAAAATCCGAACACTTTATGTATAACATCCTCCCCATTTTCAAATGTGTTTACTTGCATGGGCAAAGGATGTGTCCCTCGCCGAAGCTGTAAGCCGTTTAACTAATCTAACCCGAAAGATTAAAAATAAGCAACAAGTCCCTCTTTTTGACGCTGTGTAGGTCAAACGATAAGGAGTGTGTCTGTGTTAAGAATTTGCGCTCACATTCAAGGGTTACAAGATTGCACAGAGACTAACTCACATTTTGGAATACGCGAGCTTGTGAGTGCAGATTTGTGCTCGAAATAGTCATAACTTATGATCAGTACAGCTCTGGATGCAATACACTGCCGTCCGTCTACAAAATTCAAATCCTGTAATCTGCGGTCGACCGAACAGCTCAGTTACATGTGCACGAGTCTCTGTGTGTGTGTGTGTGTGTGTCTGTCTGTCTGTCTGTCTGTCTGAGAGAGAGAGAGAGAGAGAGGGGGCGGGGGTTACTTTAACCTTACCATCTTTAATTTAATATTCAATATTCAATAATTCTTTATTGTCCTCAAGAGGAGGCAATTCGGTTGCGGCGTAAGAACAGACAACCACCACATACACAATATAACATGTCCCAATAGTTAAATATGTAATTTTGTTTGATCAAAATTTTTATCATTGTTTGGTTGAATCACTTCCGTCGGAAAATAAAGTTCGTTCGTTCGTTCGTTCGTTCGTTCTACGTGGTGTCGGTAGATCGGTTACAATGAACGTGGCGTTATTCCCACGGTCCCCACACGCCCCCATGCATGGCGGGATCACAGTTGGGATCGATAGGCGGGTACCGCGGTTGCACGGCGGTAGAGTTGTAGTACTGCAAGCGTTGGAGCAGCTTCTTCACCACATCCGGGTACTGCTGCGACAGATCATGCCGTTCTTCTGGGTCAGCCATGATGTTGAACAGCCACACATTCTGGGCGTCGGCGGAGGGGGAGTCTGAGGAGAAGGAGGTCGGAAGTAGGTTGTCTTCCTCAGGGGGTGGGGTCCACTCTCCCTCCCCAGGGTCCCCGGTGATCAGCTTCATGTCCCCGGAGCGAATGGCAGCGCGCACGCTGGTGTCGAAGGCCTCAGGATACAAGGTGTCCCCGGCCGGGGGGAACAGGATGTCGATGTTGTGCAGCAGCTCTGTCCGCGGGCTGGCCTTTCCTTCGCTGATCGTCGCCCACTGGTCGAACCCGTCCAGCGGTTTTGCACCGCTGAGTGAAGCGCCAGCCAGCCCCAACAGCGTCGGGAACCAGTCAGACACGTGAATAAGGCCCCGGTTGATGACTCCTTTCTGCTTGATGAAGTTGCTGTGGACGAACCCCACGCCGTGAACTCCGCCCTCCCACAATGTGTCCTTGGCGCCTCTCAGTGGCCAGTTGTTGGCAGCATTACGTACCGGGCCGCCGTTATCTGTAGAGAAGACGAAGACGGTGTTGTCCCACAGTTCGGCGTCTAGCAGGGCCTCGGTCAGGTTCTTGACGCCTAAGGGAAAATAATAAAAGCAGTAGTAGCGCTAGTGGTAGGACAGGTAGTGACACTTGGAGTAGGAGTAGTAATAGTAGTAGTTAGCAGCAGTAGTGGTGGCGGTTACTCCAGTCTTTGCAACCATTTGAGATAGGAGGGTAGGATGGGTGTTCGGGAGTTTAACGTCCTTTTCCACCACCTATGGGTGATATCAAGGACGGGGCAACGAGAAAAAGGCCAGCACAAATATTTGGCCCACGCCGGGATTCGAACTGACGACCCGAGCATTGAAAGTCCAACGCTCTACCATTCGGCTATACCGACTTAAGAAAAGAAAGCACAGACTGATGAAAAAGAACACCACGTTAACCTCACTTCACGAACAAACCAACCATAGAAGACATGCAGCTTCATGGACAAAATTTCTCACCTTCGTCCATACAGGCAACCATCCCAGCGTAGATCCTCCTTCTGACGTTCTGAATATCCTGGTACGGCTCCATGTAGATGTCTGGCACCTCAAGAGGGCCGTGGACAGACTGGTAGGCCAGGTAGAGGAAGAGCGGTTTGGAGGGCGAGTGGTTCTTCACGATGTTCACAGCCTGCCTGGTGAAGAGGTGCGTTGAATAGGTACCGTTCTCGGAGAACACTGGTGTAGTGTTGTCGCGAAGATCCAGTCCACACCCTATATTTTTATGCACACACACACACACACACACACACACACACACACACACACACACACACACACACACACAAGGCTGCCTTTTAGTGCTAGTTGGACGCTGTATCCCTCGTGGGTATCGCCGCATGCTCACCTGATGAGGATTCCATTGACCCGAAACCATGGCCGTGAGCAGCTAAAATCACCAATTCATATGGCCTTGGTTGTACCGACCATTTTCCTCCCGTTGGGAGGGGAAAGGGGGCCCTATGAATGGTGAGATATCCTTAGATCTGTTAGACGTTTCAGCGGTAGGATGGTAGGTCCCCCCCCCCCCCCTCTATTGTGGCTTGTAGCCAATATAGGGCAAGGCGGACTTGTCTAATGGCATAAAAAGCACATATCTCCTAGATCTAGGGAGCGCTCTCAGCTTTACTTACTTCCCTTACTTTCAAACTGACCCCGGATTCAGCGCATGTTTTCGGCTTTAGCGACGCCTTTGTTCCTGTTCTCTCTCTCTCTCTTTCTCTCTCTCTCTCTCTCTCTCTCTCTCTGTCTCTGTGTGTGTGTGTGTGTGTGTGTGTGTGTGTGTGTGTGTGTGTAAAATATGGGAGGTAAGTAAAGTTGAGAGCGCTCCCTAGATCTAGGAGATGTGTGCTTTGAATGCTACTGGACAAGTCCGCCTTGCCCTATATTGGCTACAAGCCACAGTGAGGAGGGGGGGGGGGGGATGAGGGGAATCTACCATCCTACCGCTGAAACGTCTAACAGATCTAAGGGTATCTCACCATTCCTAGGGCCCCCATTCCTCTCCCACCGGGAGGAAAATGGTCGGTACAACCTAGGCCATATGAACTGGTGAGTATAGCCGCTCATGACCTTGGTTTCGGGTCAATTGGACCCTCATCAGGTGAACATGCGGCGATACCCCCATCTCCCCCCCCCCCCCTCACTGTGGGGCATGTAGCCGCATGTTACACGAGAAACACGGAAAAAACACCTAGTTCGCTGATTGTTCGTACTAAAAACACTCCCGTGTGACATCACCCTTAGACACCTGGACACTTGTGCTCACACGTGCACAGTGACAGACAGCATACTATCAAGACGCGCCAACAACCATCTTACACTCTTCTCCACTTATGTTGTAACAGTTGCTGTGGTTGTAGTACGACTCAGAACCAGTCAGGTAGCCGTAGAAGGAGTCAAAGCCGCGGTTGGTGGGCAGGTACTCCTGCTTGTAGAACCCCAGGTGCCATTTGCCCACAGCATGTGTAGCGTAGCCAGCCTCACGCATTTTGTCGGCCAGTGTCGGGCTGTCCAGTGGAAGAGCGTTCGGCTGGGAGGCCCAGATGATGCTGTGTTGGAGGCCTGCATGGTGCCACGGAAGCAAAGGACATTGTGGTCAGATGATGATGATGACGACGGCGACGATGATGATGATGATGATGATGATGTGTGTGTGTGTGTGTGTGTGTGTGTGTGTGTGTGTGTGTGTGTGTGTGTGTGTGAGAGAGAGAGAGAGAGAGAGAGAGAGAGCTTACCACTGATCGTCACCATAAACGCCTCCTGGTCGGGCATTTTAAAATCAGCTGGCTGTAGTAGTAGATTTTCAGTACGTCTTAGTAACAGGGCAAAAACGTGGAGGATATCCGAAACCACAGACGTTGATATTAATATTTATCAACCCCCGCGGCAGCCAGTCCTTTGAAGTCCCCTGTGTGTTATGTTTCCGTAAACCACAAGTCTTTTGTCTTTTGGTTTTCTTTTGGGTCTTCTTCCAAA
Source organism: Batillaria attramentaria (assembly GCA_018292915.2). Classification (NCBI taxonomy): domain Eukaryota; kingdom Metazoa; phylum Mollusca; class Gastropoda; family Batillariidae; genus Batillaria; species Batillaria attramentaria. Next base: position 1,295,295 of record JACVVK020000116.1, on the reverse strand, counting down.
TTGCGCGCCTTCGAAGAATGTTCTAGAACATTCTTCGGGCCGCCCTTAGCCTATAAAAGTAACCCCGTGCTTTGTCGGGGGACGCTGTTTTGGTTTTACCACAGCTGTTAGGTAACTTTGGGTCAGGGCTAGGAGTTAGGGGCTAGGGGGAGGTTTTCATTAGGGCTTTCTTCATTGTTATTGTTAGGAAACGAGTAGGTATGGCCGTGGTTTTTACCCGGTGCAAAACGCGATGGGTAGAGGGGGTAGGAGTTAGGACATTGAATGCGTGTGAGTGTATATATGCTTGCAAATTATAGTCATTCCTGTAATACAATTATGTGGAACAGTTATTGATCGTCGTCCAGTGGGTGAGTGTGTGAGTGTGTGAAACTAGAAGTGAGAAAGTCAGAGACAGGTCGTTTCATCTCCAGTACCATTCTGGCCTTGCCGAACGGTCGCTAAAACACAACAAAGAGAGAAGTGCTAGACTATCACAGCCATCACAATAGGCCCCGTAGGGGAGGGTGGGAGGGTGTTTGGGAGTTTAACGTCTTTTTCCACCACATACGAGGTCCCGTAGGGACTGAAACAAACCGAGAAAAACATGAATATCTACACGGTCCTATTACACGTGTATTAATTTTACAAACAGAAACAACATAAAGCTTAAGCTCAGGTGGTGATTAGTGTCAAGGCTAAATTTACTTGCCTGTACTAATACCCGACTTCATGGGTGTTGAGCGCGAAGTACATTAACGCACGTACACGACGGGTACCTTCAAAATAATCGAAGACACAAACTTGCACAATGTGCATAGCTGTACACACATTCACAGTCATGCGAACCTACCAGTGTGTATCTGGTACCGTCCTGACATGAGTTGACTGCGTGTAGGGGTACAGATGGGCTGCACGTAGTAATTCTCCAGCCTCACTCCCTCACTCGCCAGGCGGTCCAGGGTAGGGGTTCGAATCCTCGATCCGTGGTAACCCACGTCATGGTAACCGTAATCGTCGGCCAGAACGAACACGATGTTGGGTGGCCGCGATGGCGGGGCGGGATACGCAGGGATGTCTTTTGTATCACCGACGACCCCGCATATTGCAGCAGTGGCAAAAGTGAAGAAAATCGAACACAGCTTGAATGACGTCCTTCTCATTTTAGAATGTTTTGCCTTGGTTAAGGACACGCGTGTTAAACAAAATGGCCGTGGTCAAACGAAGTGCCACTCTCGCTCTAAAAGAAAAAAAAACAGAATCCGATGGTCAAACGAAGTGCCTCACAGATTCAAAACTGGTCAAACAAAGTGCCACTTTTTGGTCAAACAAGCATATTTAAAACAAGTTTGAACAAATAAGCATACCACTGTTTGGTCAAACGAAGTGCCACTAGCAGCGGGTCGAAATCGAAGAAACTTGGGCTCGCTCTCTCTCCATTTCTCTGTGGAACAAAGAGCCTCGATTACACCGGTTAAACGGGATCTTGCTAGTTTCAGCAGCCTACACAGTGTCGAAGGTGTTTGGGCCAAACATCATTGCTGTTGCATGTGTGAGTTCTTCGAAGGTCCACTTAGGCACACAGCAGCAGGCACACAGCAGCAAATTTTGTCTTGCTTCATACCGCCACCCTGCTACGTTCAGGGCCCGTACGTAAAACTCGAGGTTAATTTAACCCACGGCTACGGACCTAACCCAGACTAGGACAAAAGAAACCCCAAAACAAAATTAAATTAAAAAGGAAGCGAAGAAAGAAAGACAAAAATCCTTCTATAACGGCATAGGCACCTTGCTGGAATGGACCCGCTTCCTGATTTAAAACTAACAACAACAGAAAATTTAACCCTAGAGCTAGCTTAGTTCGAGGTTAGACTCTAACCCGGGGCTAAACTCCCTAACCCCGACGTTTACATGCGGGCCCACTTAACGACCCACAAATTATCTCTCTTACAGAGTTTGGGTTAAGTCAAAAACTTTCAGCCATCGGTTTTAACTGAAACAAAAAGTTCGAGGGAGAGAGGGGGAGGGGGGGGGGTTAACGTTTGACGTCCTTTACCACCACGTCTGGGTGATATCAAAGACGGTGTGACGAGGAAAAGGCCGGCACAAATAATTTCTTTGGCCCCAACCGGGATTCGAACTCACGACCCGAACATTGAAAGTCCAACGCTCTACCATTCGGCTATCCCGGCACCCAAGGAAGTTCAAAGGAGGTTGAACTTTAGCAAAGGCCTTAATGGGACCAGGCTCATTGCGCTGTAAAAAAATTCTACATGAGTCGTGACTCTCATTAAAAAGAAAGTAGAAACTGCATGTGTACGCATACCTCGCATTATAGCAGCGCCGGGAAGGTGATCTGTAAACCATTCCCTCGAACTGACATCTGCAATAAATGTTATTGAGCTTTTCAGGACCAACGTTGTGGAACACATTCACACATTACGCATTTGTTGTGCTAATGTTGAGCAACAACATGGAACATCAAGGTAATCGACATAAGGACATGTTGCCACATAGCGGGCTCGAACAAATTTAAGCTGTCTTTACATTTCAATCCATTTTTATTCACGCCAATTTCTCCGCCATGCTTTTCTGTAAACTGGCACGTACGTACGTTTTTGCTTGTTGTTCTCTCTTACAATGTAATGCTGTTTACTGTTTGAAGGCGATCCTTCAATGAATGAAAAAATGTTTAAAGCAAAGCTAAGTTTTGGATAATTATTGCCATGAGATATCTGTGAATATTGTCTTTGAAGCAGAGTAAAGTGAATACTACAACACCGTAGGGAAATCAGTTCCAAAACTGTGGTCCTGAAAAACGAAATGATACTTTGTGTCGATGTCAGTATCTCCCTGGTGAGGTGCCTTAAAGTGCAGAGAAGGTCCAGCGTGTAATCAAGGACCAACCTGATCCAGAGAGAGAGAGAGAGAGGGGGGGGAGAGAGAGAGAGAGAGAGAGAGAGAGAGAGATGATCCCACGAGAGAGAGAACCTGATCCCCCGAGAGAGAGAGAGAGAGAGAGAGAGAGAGAGAGAGAGAGAGATCCATTGTTTGATTTTACAACGGAAGAAGTGACAGGCATACATAGACCATTTTCAAATTTGCCGTTGCTACACTACCATAAAAAAGAGAATTGAAAAGAAGAAAATGAAGAAAAGGAAAAAAACATACATAAGACCATGAAATCGCACGCGCGCGCACGCACACACACACACACACACACACACACACACACACACACACACACACACACACACACACACACACACACACACACACACACACATCTGCATGCTCGCGCGGCAAGCATAATTAAACACAAAATCATTATATCAGTTATGATGTACATACTCATGGGACTAGCGCGGAGAGATAGAGATAGAGAGAGTCCACGTTTCAAGTCTACAGTTCATACTCGTTATGGTAGTGGCACTTTACGACCCAGTGGTATTCTTATTAATTTTGGCCAAAACAATTGTCACTTGGTCAGTCAATTTTTCAATCTGAGTGGCACTTTTCCTTGACCGAAGGATTTGGATTTTTCGTTTCGATACAAAGGGACGGTTTATCGAGCAGCCACCTAGTGACCTACCTTTGCCAACACATCGCAACAGCGCAGACTGGCGCAAGCTCACATTTCAGACGTAAAACTTTTTTCGGGAGGAATCGCCGTCGAAATGTTGACAGCAGCCGTTTTGCTTACCACCCTCCCCATTCCTCCCCCCCCCCCCCCCCTCTACAAGCTGTGCACTATATCTGTCTAATAAAAAAAATGTAACCTGACAAGTCCTCCTTATTGGCCCTGTGTAGGTCGAACGATACGGCGTGTGTCTGTTTTGAGATTTATGTTAGCTGTTTCAGTATGGATTTTGTTTTCTCTTGCGAGACATAAGTCTGTCAGAGAGAGAGAGAGAGAGAGAGAGAGAGGGGTTACTTTAACCTTACCATCTTTAATTTAATATTCAATATTCAATAATTCTTTATTGTCCTCAAGAGGAGGCAATTCGGTTGCGGCGTAAGAACAGACAACCACCACATACACAATATAACATGTCCCAATAGTTAAATAATTATGTAATTTTGTTTGATTAAAATTTTATCATCGTTTGGTTGAATCACTTCCGTCGAAAAATAAAGTTCGTTCGTTCGTTCGTTCATTCTACGTGGTATCGGTAGATCGGTTACAATGAACGTGACGTTATTCCCATGGTCCCCACACGCCTCCATGCTTGGCAGGATCACAGTTGGGATCGTCAGGCGGGTACCGCGGTGGCACGGCGGTAGAGTTGTAGTACTGCAAGCGTTGGAGCAGCTTCTTCACCACATCCGGGTACTGCTGCGACAGATCATGCCGTTCTTCTGGGTCAGCCGTGATGTTGAACAGCCACACATTCTGGGCGTCGGCGGAGGGGGAGTCTGAGGAGAAGGAGGTCGGAAGTAGGTTGTCTTCCTCAGGGGGTGGGGTCCACTCTCCCTCCCCAGGGTCCCCGGTGATCAGCTTCATGTCCCCGGAGCGAATGGCAGCGCGCACGCGGGTGTCGAAGGCCCCAGGATACGAGGTGTCCCCGGCCGGGGGGAACAGGATGTCGATGTTGTGCAGCAGCTCTGTCCGCGGGCTGGCCTTTCCATCGCTGATCGTCGCCCACTGGTCGAACCCGTCCAGCGCTTTGGTACCGTTGAGGGACCCGCCAGCCAACCCCAACAGCGTCGGGAACCAGTCGGACACGTGGATGAAGCCCCGGTTGATGACGCCTTTCTGCTTGAGGAGGTCGCTGCGGACGAACCCCACGCCGTGAACTCCGCCCTCCCACAGTGTGCCCTTGGCGCCTCTCAGTGGCCAGTTGTTGGCAGCCGCCCAGACCGGGCCGCCGTTATCTGTGGAGAAGACGAAGACGGTGTTGTCCCACAGTCCGGCGTCCTGCAGGGCCTCGGTCAGATTCTTGACTCCTTAGAAGAAATAATAAAAGTTGTAATTAGACTGGTACTAGTAGCAGCAGTAATAGTAAGAGGTAATAAGAGGACTGCTAGTGGTAGGTTTAGTAGTGGTGGTAGTAGTAGTGGTAGTAGTAGGTGTAGGGGTGAGCGGTGGTCTAATAGGTGTCGCGTCGGACTTACCCGCTGCGCTACCGAACTGCAACGCGGCGATGCGCGCGGTCCGAATTTTCATAGTAACTAAATAACTCTCTCACCTTCATCCATACAGGCAACCATCCCAGCATAGATCCTCCTGCTTTTGTTCTGAATGTCCTGGTATGGCTCCATGTAGGCGTCCGGCACCTGGAGAGGAGCGTGGACAGACTGGTAGGCCAGGTAGAGGAAGAGCGGTTTGGAGGGCGGGTGGTTCTTCACGATGTTCACCGCCTGCCTGGTGAAGAGGTGTGCTGAGTAATTCCCGGTCTCAGAGAACACTGGTGTAGTGTTGTCGCGAAGATCCAGTCCACACCCTTGTGGAAAATAGATATTAGTACAATGCTTTTATTGTTTGTTTGTTGATTTATTTCTTTACAATCGCAATCACAAAGAGTTGGGTGAGCACTTTGTCCAAACCCTTATTGACCTTATTAGAAAGTTTAAGGGATGACCCTTGAAAACTGACAAAGCCACGGACGTTTGAATGAAAAGTGTGTGTGTGTGTGTGTGTGTGTGTGTGTGTGTGTGTGTGTGTGTGTGTGTGTGTGTGTGTGTGTGTGTGCACCTCCAGCGTATGGAGAAGGATCAGATAAAGGGGCACGTTGACGCGTGGTCATTTTGATAAGGGGTGCATGTGGTTTGTACAGCAAAGATAGTTACTGGTGAAGCGGGCGGCAGGCGCATGTGGTTCTGAATGAGAGAGAGGCAAGGCTCACGATTTAGTTCATATCATAGCAACTACAGCCCGCAAATGGTACATATTTTGCACACCTCTAAATGGTATCATGTTCTTGTCACCGCTATAAGCCTAGGTCGGTCTATGAGCTTAAAAGACCTGCGGGATGCATCTTTGAACTACAAATATGCGCAAACGAACATCTTACAGTCGGATCCACTTCTGTCGTAACACCTGGTGTGGTTGAAGTACATCTCAGAACCAGTCAGGTAGCCGTAGAAGGAGTCAAAGCCGCGGTTGGTAGGCAGGTACTCCTGCTTGTAGAACCCCAGGTGCCATTTGCCCACAGCATGTGTAGCGTAGCCAGCCTCACGTATTTTGTCGGCCAGTGTCGGGCTGTCCAGTGGAAGAGCGTTCGGCTGAGAGGCCCAGATGATACCGTGTTGGAGACCTGGCACCAAGCAAGCAACAAGAGTGTAAACTGAAGGTTCCATTAGAAAGACGTTGGTGTATAATTATGTCATTGACGGGTACTTCCGAATTCTCCAAGATGTACGGGGCGGCGGAGAGGAGCAGTAAGAGGTAACGATGGGATTGGTGGGTGTTTGGGAGTTTAACGTCCAATTCCACGACGTATGGGTGATGTCAAAAACAGGACAACACGTAGGGTAGGGCCGCAGTAGGGTAGGGCCGCAGTATGGTATGGTATGGTATGGTATGGTATGGTATGGTATGGTATGGTATGGTATGGTATGGTATGGTATGGTATAGTATGGTATGGTATGGTTTTCCATATGTCCGTCTTCTTTCTAACGCTTACAACGCTGCAGGGCTGGAGGACCAATTCCGCTGCTAAAGAATACCTGCTGATGCTCAGCGTTACTTAATTAATTTTACAAACCTCCATCCTGTTACTCTTTCTGGTGCGTAATGCTAACATTGCAAGACGAATGCATGTCGATACAATTTCGACACAAACTTGCAAATTGTGCATATCTGTTCACACGTTCACATGCGAACCTACCAGTGTGTATCTGGTACCGTCCTGACATGAGCTGACTGCGTGTAGGGGTACAGATGGGCTGAACGTAGTAATTCTCCAGCCGCACTCCCTCACTCGCCAGGCGGTCCAGGGTAGGGGTTCGAATCCTCGATCCGTGATAACCCACGTCATGGAAGCCATAGTCGTCGGCTAGAACGAACACGATGTTGGGTGGCCGCGATGGCGCGGCGGGATACGTAGGGACGTCATTCGTCGCACCAAAGACTCCACATATTGCAGCAGCCTCAAAAGTGAGTAAAATCAAACACAGTGTGCGTGACATGCTTCCCATGTACAAATGTGCTTGCTTGTGCAAAGGATCTGTCTGTCGTCCAAGCAGTACGCTATTATCTATCTAAATCAAGAGATTAAAAATAATCTGACAAGACCTTTTCGACGGTGTGTAGGTCAAACGATAAGGTGTCTGTCTATTTTAAGATTTAAACGGTCATATTCCAGGATTACTAGGTTCCACAGAGGCCGACATTTGTTTTGGAACAGTTGCGTTCTTGAGTGCGCTCCAAATAGTTTTATCTTACGATCAAAGAAGTTTGGTCAGCGTAGTTTTTCATACCAGGGTCAGATATGCAGACACAAAACCATCCATCAAGCAAAACCTGAAAACCCACCTCTTCACTGCCCTCAGCCAATAGCTGTTGCCACATCATCGTCTTGCTGGTCGTGTGTGTGTGTGTGTGTGTGTGTGTGTGTGTGTGTGTGTGTGTGTGTTGTTGTTGTTGTTCTTGTTGTTGTTCTTGATCCAGCCTCCCGGTACTTTTAATTTACCTTACGTTTCAATGTCACTTGTCGGCACCTTCGTGTCTCAGTGCACAGCAGGAAATCAGGCGACGGTGAGAACACGTACAGTACTCACTGAGAAAGTTTCCGACCGAGAAAGTGTCACGCTGTTGTTTTTAAACGAAAATAGTTCGTGTAGCTCTTACACGCAGAACAGTATTTGTTTTCGAAAACGTTCACCCGCTTTCATTTTTTTATATCATTATTGCAACGCGACTGCTAATAAAATACATCGTTTCATTCTTACAGTCTTACAAAAATGCTCTTCTCAAGCACCTGCAGATGTATGGTTTGCGAATATACTAATATTACTTTGGTTTGACAAATGATCAATGAAAAGTTTCAGTCAAAGAACGCGTCGTATTCTTGCTTTCGCCCCAACCCTCTCCCCCCGCCTTCCCCCCCCCCCCCCCCCCCAGGCCACCTCCTGCTTCTTTTACTCCCTCATCCCCTGCCCACATCACCCGCACCCCCCTCCACCCCCTCAATCCCTCGCCTCATGTCTCTCTCATCCGCCCCGCAAGTATGGCCGCCACCAACACTTCGACAATTTTAGAGAACGGAAATCGTGTCCAAATCGTGTTATAAGGAGTGCATGATTTGTAGTGTTGCGTGATTCTGCCCGACATGTGTGCAGGGTGGAGGTGGTTAGGGTGAAGGAGGGGGGAGGGAGGTAATTTTGTCACTTCCGGAACTGCAGCAGGCGCGAGGAAATGGCTGCCAATGTTTACTTATTGACGGAGTCCCGGCGTTCGTCAAAACTAAACGAAAGAAAAGAATTGTTTTTCAAAGTTTGATGGAAGAATAATAGAAATGAATTTTTAAAAAAAACCCATAAGGCATGTCATGTCACAGATGGTGGTGGTGGTGGTGGTCTTGTAGTTGCTGTTATTAATTTTGTTTAGTTTTTTGTTTCGTGTGTTTGCTTTTTAGTGTTTTCAGGGTTTTTTCTCGAAAGGGGTGTAGTCATTAGTTCGTTAGTGTTGATGATGATGATGATGTGTGTTTCTCTGCAAGCGTGTGTGTGTGTGTGTGTGTGTGTGTGTGTGTGTGTGTGTGTGTGTGCACCCTCGCCCCCCCCCCCTCCCCTGCCCCATGCCCCTCCACCATTTCCGCTCGGCAGGGCGACCCCCTCCTTACCACCTCTTCATGCACACAGAAGTAGTATGTATGTATGTATGTTTCAGCGGTAGGATGGTAGATCCCCCCCCCCCCCTCCACTGTGGCTTGTAGCCAATATAGGGCAAGGCGGACTTGTCCACTGGCATACAAAGCACACATCTCCTAGATCTAGGGAGCGCTCTCAGCTTTACTTACTTCCGAGATATATGTTGGCCGGTGTGGTGAGCTTGATTAACTGTCTCGTTTCATGTACCCCCAACGAGGTTTTGAAATAAACACTTTGACTTTGACTTGACATGACTTGAAAGATTCGTGATGCAACGGCAGCCCTTTACGTTATTAATTTTTGCATACAACCACCCCCACCCCCACCCTGCCCCCGCCGTCCAACCACCCCAAGGCCCCCTCTCCCGCTCACCTAAGCGATCCCCCTCCCGGCCGACCCACTTTCTCAACTACACAGACAGATTCATGCTGAAATAACGACCATAATCTTTAGCCTGGTGTCACCATCGTCACGTGCTGTTTTGCGTGACACAGACAATTCTGAGGGAATTAGTTCAACGAACACTCTGCGCGGACTGTCGTTGTCTGGCTGTACTTTGAGCGCGTCTCTGTTGACGTGTCTACGGCCGATAGTTCTACGAGTCGATATTCGATAATCCTACGGTCGAGGGTGGGTGGGTGTTTAGGAGTTTAACGTCCTTCTCCACCACGTGTGGGTGATATCAAAGACGGGGCAGCGACGAAAAAGCCAGCACAAATCTTTGGCCCCAACCGGGAATCGAACTCAAGACCCAAGCATTGGAAGTCCAACGCTCTACCATTCGGCCACCCCGGCTCCGTCCTACGGTCGATATAGTTCTACGTGTCGATAGTCCAACGGTCGATAGTTCTACGTGTCGACAGCCCAACGATTTTATGTATTTTTGTATCTATAGCCCGTTTTTGAAATAGTCCTTCAGTCCATAATCCTACACTTACTCAAAGTCTTGTTAGTCATACGTGTTAGTCCTACGTGTCGATAGTCCTACCGGAAAAAAAGGGAGCATCGGACTATCGACACGTAGCACTAATGGCACGTTGGACTGACGAGACTTCTGTCACAGTTGCAGAGTTTTCAGCGCTTCGGGGACCCTTATAATACAAGAGCACGAGTCTGCCGTGACATTATTTGGCTTTTGGTCAGCGAGCGAGATACATCGCTACAGTGTCTAGCGGATGTTGAGTGCTACACGATTTTTCTCGCTCAGTGTCAAAACGCAAACTGAGCTGTGAAATCAGGCTGCCCTTGGCTTTTATTGGGGGTTCAGGGACGCGCTGAAAACTCTGCAACTGTGACAGAGTTGACTATGCTTGCACGATCGACTCTGTGAATGTTTTTTCACACTTCGGAAAGCTTTTTGTTGGGAGCTTAGATCTTTAAGACTTTGGTGCACTTTGGTGCTCCCAGTTTTCAACGTTCTTGAAGTACTCATTCCGTGTAACCCCGACACATCTAACACAGAGAGGGTGAAACAAACGAGGACTTCCCGAAATTTTAGTCGATAATTTCTCCCGGTTTTCATTACAAACAAGGAGAAATGGACGGACACACGCAAATCCGAAGGTCTTGACGTAAATCAGCGGGCTACTCTGGTTTCAGTGTAAAGGTCACGGCTTTTGGATCTTGTGACAAGGATGACAGGCCGCCTCGCCGTCTGAAAGTCTAACATAAAGGCGCTGTACACCCATTTTCTCTCACTGGGGCCAGTGGCAGTGGCTCAGTGCAAGATACAAGATTCACGAGTACTTCATTGATCCCTCGAGGGAAACTGCTTTTCTGTCCAATTACAAAAAAAAAATATAAAATAGAAATAGGTAACTGGCGATATAAAACAAATAAAGGCATATTTGAGTACAAAACAGATTCACTTTTTCTGACTAGACTAGGATTATCGAGTCTTCAAATAAACTGCTGTTACAATTCAAAACTTGAAATAATCCTGGCATGCAAGCACTAACAGAATGGCTTGTCTATAAAGAATTTTTTTCATATTGAGACAATAATGTTTATTCTTGACTTATCTTAACTTGTGGTGTCAGCTACTTCGACCCCGAGACTGGGAGAAAGTAAAACATAAAATGTGCTGACTCCTAAGGTTGCCCGCCCCCCCCCTCCCTCCCCCCCCTCCCTCCCCCCCCCCCCCCCCGTGACAGCGTCTGCAATGCTGCCACTGAGCCAACAAAAGCGTACTCGATGTCGATGGCGCGGTGACCACAACGAGCGCTCCTGCAGTGTAACAAAGGTGGTAGAATTTGAATGTTCGACCGCTCGCGCAAGGTGTAGACAACATTGTGTCGCATTAAGAGCTACTAATCATTAAGATAGAGTATTTCCAGCGTACTGGCGCACTCACGAGCGAAACTGCTTCAAAACATATTATTAAACTGGCTTAGCAAAGACGGAATTTGCCCGTGACCTGACTGTCCGTCAGTTGTTGTTTTTTTGTTTTTTTGTTTTTTGTCGTTTTTTTGTTTTTTGTTTTTTTGTTTTTTTGTCGAACGTGGTCGACAAGTTAGTCTGTGTCTGTAACTGTCAGTCGTTGTTACTGCCCCCCCCCCCCTCCCCCCACCTCTCTCTCTCTCTCTCTCTCATTTCGTTTTTTGTTCTTCTTTCGTCTTCTCCCAGCCGAACGGTACAGCGTTGGACTTCCAATGCTCGGGTCGTGAGTTGGAATCCCGGCTGGGGCTACCTGTATTTCCTGGCATTTTTCTCGTTGAACCGTCTTTTATGTCGCCCATACGTGATGGAGAAGGACGTTAAACTCCCAAACTCCCACCCACCATTCTTCTTTTGCCCTCCTTCCTTCCTTTTTTTTTTTTTTTTTTTTGCCTTTGATTTCTGCCAATCAGTGCGTGCCGTTTGTTTTGCCCGTGCCTGACCCGGAATTCAGCGGCAGCTGCTCCAGCCTCACGGTAAGTCCCGGAGGATGATATAACAACTGATTGGATACCAAGCGTGGTGCCGATTACTGGCCGTAAACGTCAACTTTCACACGCACACAGATCACGTAGGAAATGTTTCGTGCGTGTAACAACAGCTGATGTTTCGTGTTCAACGTTGGGCCCGCAGATACAATCAGCAGTGCGTGTGCACGAACGGTCTTTATTTACACCAGCTGCGCTATCAGGCTAAAAGCAACAACAACTACAACAAAAACTTAGCCTGTCTGTGATCGTCTGGCACCTACAGGTAAACGACCGGCAGCTGGAGTGCACAAACTAGGGCAACACGCATGTTCCCCGGCCCAGTGCAGCAGTCGTAAGGTTCCCAGAACATGGATGAAACGACATCTTTCATACGCCGGTGTATCACGCGGAATGCACTCCCCAGCGTGAAGTCAAGGGGACCCCTAAGAGGCTTAAGGCTAGAAGTGTCCCAGGTCAATGCAGCTTGAGGCTGGAAGTGCCCCCGGTCAATGCAACTTCGGGAGCGCAGAAGAAGAAGAATGCAAGTCGAGGCTAGAAGTGCCCCGGATCAATGCAGCTTGAGGCTGGAAGTGCCCCGGGTCAATGCAGCTTGAGGCTGGAAGTGCCCCGGGTCACTGCAGCTTCAGGGAACGCAGAAGAAGAAGGAGAATGCAACTCGAGGCTAGAAGTACCCCACATGTAAGCAGCCTGAGGCTGGAAGTGCCCCAGATCAATGCAGCTTGAGGCTGGAAGTGCCCCGGGTCACTGCAGCTTCAGGGAACGCAGAAGAAGAAGGAGAATGCAACTCGAGGCTTGAAGTGCCCCACATCTAGGCTGGAAGTGCCCCACATCAATGCAGCTTGAGGCTGGGAAGTGCCCCGGGTCAGTGCAGCTTCAGGGAACGCAGAAGAAGAAGAAGAAGAGTGCAACTCAAGGCTAGAAGTGACCCACATCTAAGCAGTCTGAGACTGGAAGTGCCCCACATCAATGCAGCTTGAGGCTGGGAAGTGCCCCGTGTCAGTGCAACTTCAGGGAACGCAGAAGAAGAAGAAGAATGCAACTGAAGGCTAGAAGTGACCCACATCTAAGCAGCCTGAGGCTGGAAGTCCCCCGTGTCAGTGCAACTTCAGGGAACGCAGAAGAAGAAGAAGAAGAATGCAACTCGAGGCTAGAAGTGCCCCACATCTAAGAAGCCTGAGTCTGGAAGTGCCCCGGATCAGCTTGAGGCTGGTAGTGCCCGGGGTCATTGCAGCTTTAGGTCAGAAGTGTCCCGGAGTCAAACAAGGCGGTTAGTATACCCGGCTTATTACACCGGGATCAGGTCGACTACCCTCACTTTGACAAGCTATTTGCTGAATTGCTTTATCAAGCTTGTCCTGGGTCGTCAGGTGCGCGCGTGTTGTTCGAGAATCGTTGGTCACATCGTCGTGATCGAGCGAGATCCGGACAGGACGGGTACGGGGACGTTTATTACGAAAACGATCACAATTATGCGGACATCAGGTTTTCGTTGCACCCCCCGGGGCGATCACGTTTCGTTGTAATGTAAAGTGTGCCTCATACATCACGCTTAGTAGACACCAGAGGAAGAGAGAGAGAGGACCCTCTCATCCACTTAGAGGTAATTTGTTGTCTCGTCTAACGTCCTTTTTCCACCAAATACCGGTAACAAGGAAGATGAGTTAACGAGAAAAATGTCAGGAAAGTTGTTCGGATCACAGCTGTGGTTCAAACTCGCAACCCGAGCATTGAAAGGTCAACGTGCTACACCACCCAGCGCACTTAAGGTTCGTTCACAGATCCCGCTGCGTTGGAGGGTAACGTACGCGTTGATCGCGAGAGTGTACTGTGGAACCACTCGCAGCCTGCCCAACAGTAATATAATGATAATAATAATGAGTACTGTACAGGCGCTTTACCCAGTTTCATAAATCGGCGCCGCGAACTGAACCCAATACGCACGCTCACGTGAATCACACGCATTCTCTCACACACTGGACATAAACACATTACAATCACGTGGTGCCACGGGTCAGCTCAGCTACTTAAATTTCGGATTTTAGAATTGCATTTATTTTTCAAATTTGGTGGGCTGAACAATTCCAAAGCAGAAGGGGAGGAAGCCGGAGTACCCGGAGAGAACCCCCGACGATCGGCCCGAATGAACGGTGCCATATACGAGAAGGAAAAATTCTTTGCCCCGGCTGGCACTCGAACCCTTGACGTCTCGCATTGGTGACAAGTCTCTTAACCACTAGACCACCGACCGCCCCAAATATGACCGAGGTTTAAGGTTAGTTTACGGTTAGTAACGTAGTTTAAAGGAGGTTTGATGTTATTCTAGGGTTAGTAACCCATTTTCAGGTTTCGGGTTAGTAATAGAGGTAAATATAATGAGGTTTAGGTTAGAAGTCAGAATAACCGAGGTTCAGGATTAGGGGTCAGTTTGGGGCTGTGTTTGCGATGAAAATGTAAGTACTGGCAAAAACAAAGAAACAACACATGTTTGGCCGTTTTGTTTTTGCAATAAAAATGCTGTACTACGGCGCTACGATCGGACACACTGTGCATTTTCGGCATACGGCATGGAACCTTGTCCCATTGCGCAGCATCCTTCAATTTGATCCTTCCTCGTGCTGGTAGCGGTGCGCATTACCTCTGTTGACATATTGCGTGTGTTCTCTCGTCGATTCCCTTGTATTGATCTGCACAACCCAGTTCCGGGTCCGTCGATACCTCCATGCCCCTGCGACGACGGCCACGTCGGGCTAACCGAGACCGAGTCGAGCTAAGTGATACCTAAGAAAGAAAAAAAACAAAAATACTCGGTGACAAGGAAAGTGTACAGTTGCGAACAACTTTGAGGTCCCCGTGTTTTTTCACAGTGTGCACAGAAGCGGTGAAAACTGTCGCATTCACCAGCACAGTACATTCTCAGCCCGCCTCAAGACCATTGCCTGCATGACTTGTCTCCCTTGCCGCAACAAGCACGCATTTTTCGTGGCAGAGCACAAAGCTGCTGCGAAAAAATGCATGCATGCTGTGGGTCTGTGTATGCACGGGAGACAACATTGAAGGCTTCAACCGACGCATGCTGAACACAAAACAACACAACACAACGTCGACCTCTGATGGATCGGTTATACAGTCTTCACAAAAAGTTAAGGACCAGTCAACATAATGGGTGACAGTTTCACAACAAATTGAAAAAATAAACGAATAAGATTTTTCCCGTAAAATTCGGTAGCAAGGTTACGGGGTAATTAGTGAACACGGCGACCACTGTGTGGATGGCACGTGCGCGTCACACAGCATGCTTGGCGCGTTTGAAAATCTGCAATTTCGGCAAAACTAGACCGAGTTTCAGTGTTCAGTGAGCGATACCTGGGGCTTTCTGCACGGCAAAAATGAGATGCAGGTCAAAGAATGCATCCCTGGTTATGAACTGTGCTCATTTGTTTGCCTACATAAGCCGCCGTTTCAGCGATGTTCAGCACTACACCAGCATGCCACCACGACAAAAGTTGAATGATATTTGCAAGTGGTCCTTAATTTTTTGTGAAGGCTGTATTAGTCAACATTTGCTCAGTCTTAGT
>JACVVK020000116.1:1232500-1275000 GCA_018292915.2 Batillaria attramentaria | reverse complement strand
TGGTGTCTACATTATGTAGTACATAAGACTGTGTCCAATAATGCCGGTTTCACTGCGATGGCCTTATACGACGAATAAGCGGATTTCTTTGTTTCCATGCAAATGACTAGAAAACGTAGAAACAGTCGCAAAACTTTCCCCTAATAGGCTGTATGGAAAGTTTAATTAATTTAGTGCGGAACACTTGTACAGATCCGAGATCCTGTTTAGGTAACAGGAAAACAAAAAACAAAAACAAAAAAACGAACAAACAAAGAGGAAACAGAACACAAAATAAGAAAAGCGCCCAGCAAATTGCCAAATCCCATGCTTGAATTTACAAAGTCGTCATTACTTGTGTGTTGAGACACACCATTCATGGTATATTTTAGTGTTGGTTTTGTTATTATGGACTAAGAATGCTAATTATCTTATCTCGTGATGTGTGTGGATGGGCGCGGGTGCTTGTGCGAGTTCGGAAGATAGGATGTGTGTGGATATGTGTATGAGGAAGGAATCACTATATGTACAGAGAGCTATTACCTGTGATCTGTATCCTGTGTTAGGTCTGCCCCTCCATCTTAATTGTTGCTCTTAGTGCTGCTCAACATAGTTAATGTGAGGCAATGTCTATTTCATAAATGATGTATACATGTATGTCGGTTTTGTATTTCCGTGGTGTGTCTGTGTATGCATGTTTATTTATTAAGAGGAACAAGCCAAATTCTTCTTTGTAATTAAGAAGTGAATAAATTTATCTTATTAATTACTCCATGCAAATGATCAAAATCAATAATTAAAAAAAATTTCGTAAGAATTTTCCGGTTTGGTTTTGATGGCTTAATAGTCTCTTGGTGAATATAATTATGTGCTAATTATTTTGGCGAATGAACAGAATATACGCACACAAAACAAAACGGCAAGACATTTTCCGTTGCAGGGAGTTGTGAAGGAAAGTTTTGGTCGTAATTTGGCTTCCCCGCTTCCTGTCATCAACGAAATCACATCAAACTATTGAACTTGGTGGGGCTATTCAAGACATCCGAATAAACATCTCGTTTCATGTTCAGCAGGCTCTCTCGTGAATAGCCATCCTTCCCTAACCAGGAAAGCAGCAGTCGCCGACTTTCTTGTTCTACCAGGAGAGCCGGCATCGATTTGTCGACCAGTCCAGCGGACACCGCTTCTTCTGCCGTGAACCTCTGCCCCAGAACCAGTGCCCTGTTCAGCGTCTGTCCTGGGTTCATCTTCATCCTGAAACACACACACACACACACACACACACACACACACACACACACACACACACACACACACACACACACACACACACACACACGGCAATGGTTATTTTGTATCAAGGACTCTAGACCCGCTTCCTTATAAAGTGCAAGAATCGTAAAACCTTGTGATACTTAATCACAGCTACTCCTACGTGAAGCAGCCTTTTCAACATGGTGTTGAAGGAAACATTGTCGGAGAATATACCCCTAATGTCTTACCTCAGGAGGCTGAGGAGAAAAGGAGAAAATCTTAGGTTGCGGTGGATCTCATTCAAGCACATCCACCCCCTCTGAGAATTCATGACCCGGAGGTCATGGGCGAGTGCAAGCACCGCTCCTCCCGCGTAGCAGTGACCTTGGGTTGAGACATCATCGGCATTAGGATGTGGGACAACCATCTGCTATTTGTAGTACCCTGATTAATTCTACTCTTTTAATTGGTTTGGCTCTGCCGAATAGTGCTTGATGTTGTGTTTGCGGGTTGAATAAAAAGCTGTCCAAAGTGTAAAAAAAAAATACTGAGTCGACCGTGCAACTCTGCCATAGTTACAGAGTTTTCAGCATCCCTGAAACCCCAATAAAAGCCAAGGGCAGCCTGATTTCACAGCTCAGTTTGCGTTTTGACACTGAGCGGGGAAGATCGTGCAGCGCTCAACATCCGCTAGACCCTGCAGCAATGTGTCTCGCTCACTGACCAAAAGCCAAATAATGTCACGGCAAACTCGTGCTTTGGTTTTATAAGGGTCCCCGAAGCGCTGAAAAACTCTTCAACTGTGACAGATTTGCCTGGATTATGCACAGTCGAAGGAGTTGCAGTTTTAAAAAACGCAATTATTGCGGCTTTTTGTTGAGATTGCAGACCTATAAAGTTTCACACACACACACACACACACACACACACACACACACACACACACACACACGCAAGCTCGCACGCACGCACGCACGCGCACGCACACACACACACACACACACACACACACACACACACGACGCAGGACAATTGCATAGACAGACTCAATGGGCCAATAAGGGATTTACTGTCTATTTTAATTTCCACGTGATTACCATTTATTGCCGCTACTGTTGGAAGTGGGAAGATCAGGATCCGCGCCAGAAGCTTCTGGAAGTCTTCCATAAATGTAGGAACCTTCTCGGCATTTTCTTCCTTTCCCATCCAGTCCAAGTCGATGCCATTACTGAAGAACTTGCCCTCTCCTGTGGTTACCACGCCTTTGCACCCTGGCGCGCTGTGGACACAGTAAGTGCTTTGAAAAACCTTCTCGTTTCAGCACTGAGTCACAACAGACTAACCAGAGCAATGCGCCAGTGATATTTTTTTATTATTTAATTTTATTTTAGTCACGTGTGTGACAGTATAAATGCGTCTATGTGTTGGGGGTGACTTGTGTTAATAGTGTTTGAAACTCAGTGTTTATTTTTCTGTTTGTATTATTGTACCCCCCCCCCCCCCCGCCTCCCTTCCTTTTTTGATAGTCTTTGTTTGGGCGGCTCTACTACCCCTGCCTAGCTGCAAGATGGTCCCTGTTGCTTGTGCGGCTCTCCATGTCACCCCACACCCCTACACACACACACACACACACACACACACACACACACGCACGCACGCACGCACGCACGCACACTCCGTTTTGAGCTTCCCAAAGGATAAGCGCCATTAAAAAAATCGCTGTTATTATTATTATAATGAGCTAAGAATGTAAAGTCACTGAGGGTGAGGTTTGTAACAGGAAATAATATGGCATTCTGGTTTGCCTTTAGTTACACTCCGATCCTTCGACCAAGTATGCCCCCCCCCCCTCCACACACACACACACACACACACACACACACACACACACACACACACACACACACACACACACACCCCTCCTGCGATATTTCCCAGTACCCGCTCCTCTCTCCACCCCCACCCCCTCCGCCCGTCCACCTTCGTATCGGCCGAGATCCTACTCCATACACAGAGAGAGAGAGATCGCTTCATAATTATCACGCTCGTATCTTAATCCCGAGGCTTGTCTTTACACAAAAAAGAGACTAGTTATATTCTTTCTTCCTTTTTAGGTGCGTTCCGCAGGTAAGACGGTTTTGCGGCTGAGAAACCACACCTCGATGGTGATACGATGCCCAGTGTGTCATATGAAAGCCTGTGCACTGTAAGGTGGCAAAAGCTAATCTAGGACACTGATAAGTGTTCACGACTGACTTTCAGTTACAACCCATTGTGTTATACACCTGCATTTCAGTTTGTTTATTTGTATTGCTGAGAGTCCGTGGGAAAATGTGTGTGTGTGTGTGTGCGTGTGTGTGTGTGTGTGTGTGTGTGTGTGTGTGTGTGTGTGTGTGTGTGTGTGTGTGTGTGTGTGTGTGCGCGCGCGCAGCGAGTCCTATTCTGTAAAAGCCTGTGCTTCGGAGCCAAGCATTATCATTATTATCATCCTCCACTTCAATGACTTAATTTATCAAAAGCCATAAAGCAAAACGGTTGTTACCTCTCTAGCTTGTCCAAACAGCCATTATAGGCTCTCAGAAACTCTGGATTTATCCTGTTCTCCCCTCTCTGCATACGCAGCACAGCGATCGACTGCTCTAGAAAAGACACTGTCACAGCGGTGGTCGCCATATTGCACTTATCTCAAAGTTGGCTTGTGTGCTCAGTTGGGTCAGTGCAAGGGTTCCCTAAGGTGTGGGTAAGATAACGTAACAGGCTAACAGCTGGTTGGTTGGCCCATTAGTTGGGTTTGACATTGTCTATTTCATGAGCAATCTTAAAGGTCTGCAATCTCAGCAAAATACCGCAAACATGGCGTTGTTTTTTTTTTAAACTGCGACTCCCTCGACTGTGCATAATCCAGGCAACTCTGTCACTGTTGCAGAGTTTTCGGCGCTTCGGGGACCCTTATAAAACCAGAGCACGAATTTGCCGTGACATTATTTGGCTTTTAGTCAGCGATCGAGACACATTGCTACAGTGTCCAGCGGATGTTGATTGCTGCACGATCTTTCTCGCTCAGTGTCAAAACGCAAACTGAGCTGTGAAATCAGGCTGCTCTTGGCTTGTTGGGAGGTTTCAGGGACGCTGAAAACTCTGCAACTGTGACAGAGTTGACTGGGTTAGCAGGGTCGATTCTAAAAAAAAATTCACACTTCGGAAAGCTTTTTGTTGGAAGCTTAGATCTTTAAAACGCTCCTTTCTTGCATTTCCTTCCAGTAATTTTTTCTGTGTAACTCGTCAGTTTCACTAGTGTACGTCTGTCCGTCGTTGTAAAATGTGCGTGAGTGTCGGTGAATGATCGGCGCATTGAGTTTTAGTATATAAAGAAATGCGCCCTACAAATACCATTTATATATTTACTTATTTATTTACCGCCCCACGCCAGAACTAGAAGAGTGATTAGAGACGGCCTTGCCGGATGGACAGGTTATTTGGGGGGGGGGAGGGGGGGAAGAAGGGTGGGGGTGGGTGTTTGGGGGTTTAACGTCCTTTTCCACCACATAGGGTGATATCAACGACGGGGCAACGATGAAAAAGCCAGCACAAATATTTGGCCCCAGCCAGGATCGAACTCACGACCCGAGCATTAGAAGTCCAACGCTCTACCATTCGACCACCCCGGCTCCGGGGGGTGGGGGGGGGGAAGAAACAGCTATCCTAACTGAACAGTCCATCAGTGCACTATTCAGTCCAGTCAGTGCGCGAGTTGTCACGCGTTCGCAGGATACAAATTTTACCCTGTTTTTTATGTTGTTCGTCGTGATTTTACCGTTCTTCGGTCGCTAATGCATCTCACTTGTTTTCACAACATAATAAATAACTAATGAATTAATAAGAAGCCCGTCCTTTGACGGACTGTTTGATACTGAATGGCGATGGAAGGGTTAATGCATGTAGCCTCTTCTCCCAGTGTTACGTGTGGAGATCTGCTGAAGAGCCCGTCGTCTTATCGAGGGAATACAATGACACACACAGGCGAACAACCCCTCGCGTAGCGAGTTCTTGTGTGACGTTGTCTCTCACTCACAGAAAACACGTGAGCGCGTAGAAAGTTATAACAGAATACAGAATACAGAATACTTTATTAATCCCATATTTGGGAAATTGCAGTTCTGGCCCGCATACTAATAAGACACAAATGATAAACATTTTGATAAAAGAGACTACAGAAATAAGTAAAACAGACAGTCTTGACCAGTAAGATTACTTAAAATCACGAATAAAACACACTAACACATAATAAAATTCCTGTCACAGTCAACACTCATTGATACATCCATTCCGGCATTCACGCTGCACATTCACGCTGCACATTTACTCGCTCTGCTCTCTCTCTCTCCCTCCCCCCCCCCCCCCTCTCTCTCTCTCCTCGATCCCCACACACACCCCTCTCTCTCTCGTGCGCGTCCTGCTTGAATTGGCAGCTCTAATAGCTGTGGGCAGAAAGGATCTTGAATATCTGGTAGTCCTAGCTCTGGGTACTCTAAACCTACCACTACGTACAATAGTCAAGTTGTCGAAGTCCTGTCTGAGGGGATGTGTCTCGTCACTGAGGATGTCAGTCAGTTTGTTCTTCGTTCGTCGGTCGTACAGTGTACCAAGTCATACTCGTCGCACTGTCATACTCTGCTCCTGTTCGTGATCAGCCACTAGTACCCCCCTCATCTCCTCCCTCTCCCGCCCAAAGTCATGACAGTCGAAGCGTGCGTAGAAACGATTCAGGTCGTTGGCGTAATTGGCCGAGTCCGAGTTGACCTGCGAACGTTTTGTTGTCTTACGCCCGCTCATCAGATTCATCCCTTCCCACACCTTCCTTATATCATTTGTCTGAAATTTCTGTTCTATCTTCCTTTTGTATTCTTTTTTCCCCTTCCTTATTTCGACCTTCAACTCTTTCTGTATATCCTTTAACTGTTCTTTGTTGTTCTCCCCAAAAGCTTTTTTCTTTTTATTGATAATTTCTTTTATGTGTTTTGTAACCCAAGGTTTGTTGTTGGAATAAACCTTTACTGTTGTTTTTGGCACGACATTGTCAACACAAAAGTTAATGTAGTCACACACCCTGTCCGCAAGCTGGCTGACATTTGTTTCCGTATCTGTAAACACTGACCAGTCAGTGCACTCGAAACAGCCCCGTAAGGCCTCGCACGCTGTTGCGGTCCACTTTTGCACTGTTTTCGATACAGGAGGTTCGCGTTGCACGCGCGGTCGGTATCGCGGTAGCAGGCTGACCAGGTTGTGGTCCGAGCGGCCTAGGGGCGGTAGGGGGGCCGAGTTGTACGCATCCTTGATGTTACAGTACAGTAGGTCGAGCGTGCGATCACCCCGGGTAGTGCATGTTACTTGTTGGTGGTACCCCGGCAAAACTTTCTTCAGGCTACAGTGGTTAAAGTCGCCGGTCACAATCTCTAAACCTACCACTACGTACAATAGTCAAATTTCTGAGAAACACATAAGACTACACGTTCTGAAAGTATCGACATGTTGAACACTGGCGTGTAGCTCATCTAGTTTATTGTTCAAGGACTGTACGTTACCGATGATGGCAGATGGGAGAACAGGTTTACAACCTCTCCTCTTGTTTCTAGCTCTCACTCCTCCCTTTTTACCACGTTTCCTGACTCTCATCTCCGGCGGCAGGTCCAACACCGGGCGGCCAACTAGAGGGGATGACCGTAGCTCGAGTAGTTCGGCCATGTTGAAACGGATCAAAGTGGTGACTGTCCGAATGGAATTTTGAGTCACACACTCGCAGCACCACCACCAAACACACCACAACGCTCCTGAAGCAGGCATCCATCGTTACGGTCCAGACTTTCACAGTATCACAGTTTAAAAAACAGACAAGAACATGAAAAGCACACAGATGCGGGGGGCAGACGTGTCGCCACGAGCGCAGCGCCACCACTTACCGAGTGGAGTTTATTACAGCACTTCTCTGGTGTTACACAGCACTTTCAAGCTTCGCAAATACAAGCTTCTCTCGTGCACACACACACACACACACACACACACACACGCGCGCGCGCGCGCGCGCGCGCGCGCGCAAACATCTCCTGGCCTTATATACAATTACAGCATTCTAGTACATTCTGGACCACTATTATAACAGAACCAATCAAAAATCAGAACGCGAATCACCTTATTACTATTTTAAAACTAAAGAGGAATCCAGAATAATCAAGTACCTGCCTGCCCAACCTAGGCACGTTATATAACACCTAATCGTAAAGGGGTCGGCCCGCTATTGCGCGGGTCCGCTAGTGCGCGAGGCCGCTATTGCGCGGGTCCGGGTCCGCTAGTGCGCGGGTCCGCTATTGCGCGGGGCCGCTATTGCGCGGCCATATCATCTATAAGAAGCAATACCTGCCAAGGTGACGGGGCCTACCGTGCACCCCCCCCCCCCCACCCCGGGAATGTACTACGATGGTGCCAGATGTCTTCCTAGGATGTCCTGATTGTATCCATAGGGATGCACCAGAGTTACAGCCCTTAACTTAAAGGCGCGCTTTCACGCTTCGACGACTTACGTGATATTCACAAACAGCTGGTCTAAATCATAAACAGATTCTTGTACTACTTAAATCAATTATTATGCCACTTGCCAATGGTTTATTATCATTTAAACAAACAGAAATGAAGTATATATCAAAATGCTTATTATATACGGTGATGGTCAATGTACGCGTAGTATTATGGACGACTTGCCGGTATTGGTAAAAATCTGACAAATGAGTGTTTTCATTGGTTGTACTTCTTTATAATAAAATACATCATAAACTCTTTATTAAATGGCCAAAGTAACATTTATACATGTATATAAATTTGAAATTTTTTTTTGTATCACTTTGGTGCTCGTGAGTCACAGCACATGATCTGAGATATTTTCCTCGAGCTGCAAAAGTATATGACATACATTATGACAGATGAAAATAAGAGCAATATTTTGATCTTCGAAAATGTCAGGTTCATATCACATGAAAAATCTGCAGGAGTCCGTAAATGTGACATGTCAAACACAGTGTGTATAGTGCCTAATCACGAGCCAGAATATAGCATGTCTGAATTTGTCAACATACATTCATCAAGTGAATCACCCAGCCCATCCTACACAAATATGAGTGATTTAATGCTTTAAAATTTTCACATTAGAAAAGCATGATCACAGGGCTTTCCTGTGCCCCCCCCCCACCCATCAACCCATTGATCCAACACACACACACACACACACACACACACACACGTCCCTATAAATACGAGAAATTTCCATTTGAAAAAATGGGTTTCACAAAAACAGTGGGTTCCTTGGAAAATCGTCAATATTTTCCATATAATTATACTACTTCACATTTGCTTTGCATCACTACAAAGACAAAGACTGTTGAATAGACAATCTGCTTTTATTTCATTAAGGTAATTACATTGCAATCCTCGCGCATAAGGCAACAAAGCAGAACAATCATAACCGAACATTTCATTCCCGCGCAATAGCGGCCCCGCGCACTAGCGGACCCGCGCACTAGCGGCCCCGCGCAATAGCGGACCCGCGCACTAGCGAACCCGCGCAATAGCGGCCCAGCCCCATCGTAAACAAGTCAGAACAAAGCGCTTGGCACGAAATTTCCGAGCGACTCAGCTCTAGGCCCTCAGTGCATGCCGCCGCCCGAGGCTAAACAGGCTACAGTCAAAACGTCACCACTTCTCGAATACTCGTGACACCAACAGAAACCTCTGGAATAAGGGAAACAGATTTACATCACTAAAACAGAAAATGAACAAAACATAGCGACTTCTCTGTCTCACTAAAACTACAAAAACATTACAGCTGTTATTTAACAGCATACAAAACACAACACAAACAAAAAAAAAGGCACAGCCACGCTCGTAACACCCAGAGACAAATGTGTAGCCCCATTGAGTCTGACTTTCATCTCGTAAATATAAGACAAATTAAAGTCTTGAGCGCGTTTCTCTGTCCTTAAGTTGGGGAGCCGGGGTGGCCGAATGGTAGAGCGTTGGATTTCTAATGCTCGGGTCGTGAGTTCGTATCTCGGCTGGGGCCAAATATTTGTGCTGGCTTTTTCATCGTTGCCCCGTCTTTGATATCAGCCGTATGTGGTGGAAAACTCCCAAACACCCACCCGCCACCCTGTCCTTAAGTTGAAACTGACTAAAACGTGTGTGTGTGTGTGTGTGTGTGTGTGTGTGTGTGTGTGTGTGTGTGTGTGTGTGTGTGTGTGTGTGTGTGTGTGTGAGAGAGAGAGAGAGAGAGAGACTCAAGATTTTTTAATATGCAAGCATTTTTGCGCAATTCATATATTGGAGGAGGAGGAGGGGGGAGGCCTACAATAACATATGGTAACCAAATCATGTTAAATGCACAAAACGGTTCACGGAAAGCCCTTGGAGACCAAAGCACTTGAAAATTGTCTGTCCAGTCCACAGCGGAAGCGCGCAATGTATGCAATGTGTGTGTGTGTGTGTGCGAGCCAGAAGAAAATTTTCTGCCATCGACAGACAATAAAGTTATATTGAATTGAATTGAATTGAATTGAATTATTGCGCGCAATATCTCACTGTCGTGCAGGCACAGTCCGTCAGAAATCTCGTCTACAAGAAGGCGTGTGAATTTGTTCATAGTTAGATTTATTATTTTCATTACGCAATGTGCATGTATGTGAGCTTGAAAATGTGAACCCTGTTGTGATAAAAAAGGTCAAATAAAAAAAATAAAAAAAAAGAAATCTCGTCTCCAAACACATCAGCGTAAAAAATACGGTCAGTGTACAAACAACCAGGGCTTTTTCAAGATCGTCACATCGTTCTTCTAAAAAAAAAGGCGCTGTATCAACTGATACCCACCTGAGGTCTTAGTTCAGTGAGTGTGTGTGCGTGCGCGCGCGCGCGCGCGCGCGCGTGTGTGTGTGTGTGTGTGTGTGGACGCAAACGGAAGCATTTGCCGGCAACTGCAGCGTCGAGTTTCAAATACCTATTAATCATTGTCATAGGACACAGGCCGGCTGCTCGGAATGAAATTGTCACACAAATTACCAGCGTGGAAAAAGAGATCATTGTCTCCCATGGAAACAAACGTGGGAACTGATTTCATTTTTGAACCGGAATGAATTAGCCACACAATGATTAGTTTGCGATCCGCCGTTGCCACACTAAACAAAAACAAAAACAAAATCAAACAAACAAACAAAAAACTACATTAGAGAAACGACGATAAAGGCAAGAGAATAAAATCGAAGATGACAAAGTCAAAGCAACACTGTAAACTAGAACCTCTCTCTCTCTCTCTCTCTCTCTCTCTCTCTCTCTCACGCGCACACACACACACACACACACACACACACACACACACACACACACACACACACACACACACACACACACACACACACACACACACACACGGGTACTATATGACTGTTTGGAAACTTTTTGACCCCTGTGCAGGAAGCGTATGAATTGAGTGAGCGGAATGGAGTCCCTTTGAAAGGATCCCGTTTCGCCTGAGTTCTGGCCCCTTGCTGCCCGGCAATTTTTCTTGTGTCGATCTGCTCGGCATGTCGTGTGCAACTTTGCAAATAGCGGAGCATATCTAAATTGCAGCGCCAACTTGTATGAATCTAGACGCGTCGCGTACGTGGCTTTCCGGCTTGGGTTTCCGCTTCTGTTCGATCAGTACCAGCCTGCGTGAGACTATATATAGGTGTTCATGTGTCCACGGGAGATGATGCTTACCAAAGCGACTCCCAGTGGTTTAAAAACCTACACGTGCCAGAAGATGGACCTTTGAAAATACAGCGTGCCTAAGCTATTGGTATAAGAATGCAAATACAGCGTGCCTAAGCTATTGGTATAAGAATGCAAATACAGCGTGCCTAAGCTATTGGTATAAGAATGCAAATACAGCGTGCCTAAGCTATTGTTATTATGATAAGAACGCAAATACAGCCTGCCTAAGCTACTGGTATAAGAATGCAAATACAGCCTGCCTAAGCCAGTGGTATGAGAACGCCAATACAGCGTGCCTAAGCTATTGGTATAAGAACGCCAATACAGCGTGCATGAGCTATTGGTATAAGAACGCCAATACAGCGTGCATGAGCTATTGGTATAAGAACGCCAATACAGCGTGCATGAGCTATTGGTATAAGAACGCAAATACAGCGTGCATGAGCTATTGGTATAAGAACGCCAATACAGCGTGCCAAAGCCAGTGGTATGAGAACGCCAATACAGCGGGCCTAAGCTATTGGTATAAGAACACAAAGTGCACGAGGCCTCAAAATGCCTGTACATTCTCTATTAGCTTCAGGCATCATAGTCACCCCTAAAAATGCTGCAATCTAGAAACAAAACTTACTTTGCACATACCATTCAAGGACACGAACGTGAGAGGAGTTTAAAAAGAAAATGAATGCTTCCTTTCCGCTCAGGCCTCACTGGAGCGATGCGGGTCTGCTTTCTGTTTAGGTCAGAAAGACACTTCACTCAAATCCATTTCGGTCGACATCAGTCACCTTTGTCTGCCTCTCAGATTCATTGGCAGCTTGCCTCTCGTTGCAACCCCCTGGCATGCACCTTGTCCTACAGAATACAAAGATCACGAAAATCACGCTTTCTCGTGACAATAAAAATCATTACAAACTAGCACACTCGCCAAACAGGGTCCTCAAAATAAGCACTGCACTTGACCCAACGGTCTGATGGTGTTATTAGGCCTATCCGAACAGAAAAGGAAACGGTAATGACTGCGAAGTGGTTACAAGTTAAGCAAATAAAAGCGACATAAAAGGGACAGAAACCACTTAACTTTGACAAAGGACGGCACAGGTCAACGTTTCGGCTTTCGCCTTCTTCAACATGATATTGTGATAGTTTTACTATTTTTTCTGGTCCTTTTCTCGCCCACCGTGTTCCCCCCCCCCCCCCCCCCCCGCGCCGTGTATGTCAGTACGTCCGCAGAGTTACCTTTTGTTTGTTTGTTGAAGTTATGTCCCATTTGTTTGTGTCCTGACGAAGGCGAAAGCCGAAACGTTGACCTGTGCCATCCTTTGTCAAAGTTAAATGGTTTCTGTCCCTTTTATGTCGCTTTTATTTGCCTATCCGAACAGTAATAAGAAATCAACCTGCACAAAAATGCTTCAGTCTGTGTTGTTACTGAAAACAGTAACCCGATGCCTCTGTGTGAAACCAGTTTATACAAAACCTAGCCTAGTATATGGCATTCTCCACTGGAGTCTGCCTGCGTTCAGACGCTGCCTGTGGCCATAATTGCTTACTCGTCCCATGGCGGCCATCGTGGTTCAGTATTTTCTGTCTGGGAATGTCGGCCAGCGCCCGACAGATGGAGATGAAGAAATGCCGTTGTATAGTCTCTCTCCGTGCGCATGCTCCACTCGCTTACTGCGCATGCTCACTTGCAAGTTCCGAGCGTGAAGGAGTGGGTGGGTGTTTGGGGGGTTTAACGTCCTTTTTCACCACAAACGGGTGATATCAAAGACGAGGCAACGATGAAAAAGCCAACACAAATATTTGGCCTCAGCCAGGATTCGAACTCACGACCCGAGCACTGGAAGTCCAACGGCTCTACCATTCGGCCATCCCGGCTCCTCATGAAAATGAAGGATGTTGTAGAAGCTTTTCACAAATGCACAGTTCAAATTTTACGCCCAGTGTTGAAAGGATGTAAACGCTTATCAAATCTAGCATATGTTTTGGAATAACTGCGCTTGTGCGTCCATATTAATGATAAGCAGAACTTGAACGGACTAATTCCATCTTTGCTAAGCCAACTTATCTTTCGGAGCAGCTCCGCTCGTCAGCGCGGCTGTACGCTCGGAATACTCTATCTTGATGATTAGTACAGCTCTTAATGCGAAGCAATGTTGTTTACGCTTTGCGCGAGCGGTCAAACATTCAAATTCCACGGACTGTTGTTACACTATGAGCTGTACTAATCACCAAGATTGAGTATTTCGAGGGTGGGGTGGGTGTTTGGGGGTTTAACGTCCTTTTCCACCACAAACGGGTGATATCAAAGACCCAACGATGAAAAAGCCAGCACAGATATTTGGCCCCAGCCGGGATTCGAACTCGCGACCCGAGCATTGGAAGTCCAACGCTCTACCATTCGGCCACCCCGGCTCCCCTTGAGTATTTCGAGAGTACAGGAGCACTCACGAGGGAAACATGAGCTGGCTCAGCAAAGATGGAATTGGCCTTTTCAACATATCAAGAAGCAGACAGACAGAGTGGTGGTGGAGCCTCAGTGTTCACAGCCTGCGCCTTTGTCATGCACTTTTCATTTGTCAGAAAGTTTACCGTCAGTCCTGTGAAAGTTTTGCATGAGGGTCGTCCGTGAATTCCCCTCGGGCATATTACTCCGCCACCATCCATCATGCCACAAGCTCCATTTCAAAACCCCTGTCTCTCTGGACTTTGATGTTCAGAATGAGAGTGGCGCTATTTTTGTGCCAGTACCAGGATTTTGCGTGTGTGTTTGCATAGGCGATCACCGTCACCCCAATTAATCATAATGATGATAGTAACTTCCGGCCTTTGCGGTGAGCTAGTACAGAATACTATTGTAGTACAGAATACTATTGTAGTACAGAATACTATTGTAGTACAGAATACTATTGTATACTATTGTATTATTCTGTACTAGCTCACCGCAAAAGCCGGAAGTTACTATCATCAAGTAAATAATAGTAATAATAATAATAATTGATACTTAAATAGCGCTCTTTTGTCGCAGAGAGCTCACAGCGCTTTACAAGGAAAAGAAAAGAAAAACTTTGGAACAACACACACACACACACACACACACACACACACACACACACACACACACACACACACACACACACACACTCTCTCTCTCTCTCTCTCTCTCTCTCTCTCTCTCTCTCTCTCTCTGTTCACATAATTATGAACAAACCATATCACATAAATACAAACAATACAGTACACCTTCACAAAACACACAACATATCAACACTACAATCAGACAGGTGCCTGCAGGTACAGTGGGCGAATGAGTCCCTTCCACCGCGGGACATTAGCGGGAAGGGCTGTACATACAAACTTGCCTCTGAAGGGATACGAACCCTGGACCACATATGGTCAGGATGCTCTAATAGAGTTTTCACAATGAGGTGCCCCCGATTACGGAAAATACACCGCACGAGTTTGTTGATTTCGACCGTAAAACTGCGAGTTTTAACGAGCAGTTTTACGGTCGAAATCAACAAACGAGTGTGGTGTATTTTACGTAATCGGGGGCACCGAATTGGGAAAATTATTTATACCACGTCCCTACTTGCATTTCAAGTCTTTGATTTAAAAGCTGACATCGGCAATCCAAATGCTTCACGCGACATCACTGACTGAGGTGCTTTACCTCGCTTTGTCCATAGGCTTTGAGAAGTCAGCTTTTCCGTTTCGAAGCCTCCGTCTTAGTAGAGAACTGGAACTAGGCTTACGCTTGTCACAAACACGACCGCTTGTTGATGACACGTAGCAAAAAAATCAACAATTCCACGTCAAGCGACTGGCGAAGCTCCTTCGTCCCCATTTCCGTACGAAGTCGAATGACGTCATGTCGTGACGTAAATTATTCTTTAGTCCCTTTTCGCGTCATATTGTGACGCAAATCCTTTCACCAGAACACACTGCTGGAACACTGCTAGGGGTAATACCTGTTCACTCTTTAAGGCGATGTCACACTGAAAACAAGTTTCCCTGCTACGGTCAAGACATTCCTACCTTACTAGACACCCTTTTCTTGTATGTAAAACTTCAATGCGTATGAAATACCTCTGGATGGGGTTTCTGGGTAAAGTCGATGTCTCTTTTCCTTATACATACATGTTGACTGAGCGGATACGGGAAGGTGTCACTTGACACTCCGCACGGCCGCTTTCATTGGTTGAAACACAAAACATGTTTTCGGATTTTAGGGCAGGCTCTAAAACTGAAAACACGATCGAAACAGTGTTTTGAAAACATTGTTGTGAAGTATGTCACACGACAAAACACACTGTTTCGCAGCGAAACATCTGAAAACAATGTTTTCAAGTGTTTTTGCCCTCTCGTGTGACATGGCCTTTAGGTACAGCCATAAAATTCACGCGTGGTTGTCATGGGTGCAATGTTTATACCACATGTGGTGAATTATGGATTTTATACCATGACTTGTAATAGTGATAGAGTGGTATAAATAATAATAATCATCATCATCATCATCATAATATAACATTCTTATATAGCGCATTATCCCCACGAGGTGAGCTCAACTCGCTTTACAATTTCTGACTAAACTAATATGAATCTACATCTCATACTATCATCACACACACACACACACACACACACACACACACACACACACACACACACACACACACACACACACACACACACACACACACACACACACACACACACACACACACACAAAACATGCCATTCCACCAGCAAGAGGGCTCAGGATGGGTCAAGATCTGTTGTGAAACTAGTCGTAGGACAGTCTGAACATTAGTGAACAAGAAGGTTTTCAGTCTGGCTTTGAAATCAAGTAAGTCAGAAGCATTTCGAATGCACTGGGGAAGAGAAATCCAAATTACAGGGGCTTGATACTGAAATGATCGTCTACCACTGAGGAGAAGAAGAAGAAGAACGGATATTTTTATAGCGCTTATACTCAGTGAGCTCTCAGCGCTTACAAAGTTAAGGAAAATAAGATAAGATAAAACACAAATGAAACGGCATGAAAATAATGCCAGAAAGAACAATAAAAGACACAGCAATTATGGCACACACATAAGTCTTTCCAACCGTTCCAAGCGCTGACATAAAAGCCGGGAGGACTTCCCTCTGACATGCACAGTGTGTCAGATGACATTTAACTTACAAAAGACAAAAAAATGAAATTTGCACCGGGGAAAAAAGGTAGAGCGCTAAAATTTAAAGGGTAGTTATATAGTTATCCACAAGCGCAAACGCAAGCAAAATGAAAACAAAAATGTTCAAACAAACCATCAAACAAAAGAGGATTACGACAACAAGCACAGTCTCTTCTCCCTTGACATTCAAAACATTCCAAATTGCAGACGCATGATTACATTGTTAAGGTTCGACGACCAAGATAACAGGAACAGAATGCCGCATAATGAGACGTAAAAACAAGAGGAAATCCACAGTCTGCCAAAAGAGAGAGAGCGAGAGGGAAGGAGGGGGGGGGGGGGGTTGAGGGAAAGGCCGAGAGCGCGGAGCGAAAAGGAGAGAGAGAGAGGGGGGGGGGGGGGAGAGAAACAGGGGGGGAGAGAGAGAGAGAGATCCTTTAGTTTACAACGGAAGGACATTAAGCTGCTTAAGGCATGAAACTTGAAATAATTTGCAAACTTGCCGTCGCTACATTAGCGTGGAGAGAGGGAGAGAAAGACTTAATTAGTTGGGGCTTAACGCCGTGCAAAACAACAAGACTAATTCGCGGCTAAGAGAGAGAGAGAGAGAGAGAGATCCTTTATTTTACAACGGAAGGACATTAAGCTGTTTGAGGCATAATAAAGTATTTACAAACCTTTCGTTGCTACGTTACTGTAAGAGATAGACAGACAAGACAGACAGACAGACAGACAGGCAGACAGAGAACAACGGCTGATAGCCTCCACACGTGTAGCTGACAAGTACGCAGGCTTCACCAAGACGGCGTTTTGCATTTTGCAGAATTACGAAGAGAAAATCTTCCGTAACAAACAGTCTGAGGACCTTGGAAAGACAGTGAGTGAAGCTGCAGACTGCCTCATTAGCACATCAAGTGGCTCAGTATCCTGTTTTCTTGGCCACGCTTTTTTTTTTTTTTTTTTGGTCTTCATCGCGCGATTGTCCCTCATTATTTGCCGTGCCAGCTCTGACCGGTTCATGTTCGCGGGCTCTGTTAATAATAATATACTTATATAGCGCTATAACCTATTAGTTAATAACAGTTCTAGGCGCTTTTTAAAAAAATAAGTGAATAGGAAGAAATATATATATGGTATGGTATGGTGTGGTAGACTTCTCCTCGGCGCACATATCCATCTCTGCTGAAATGCTCACGGCGCCGCTGGGCTGGAAAACGAAGCAGTGAATGCCTGCTGCCGCTAAGCGCTACTCCACCCTGCTATTCAATCTGGTGCGTGCGACAGTATTTCTGTTTACCACGACACCGGCCACAGCCTACTCTTCTTCGAAAGATGAACTTGGGATTTTTAGCGTGCACACTGACTTGATGTATGTGCGTGCGTGTGTACACGAAGGCGAGACAGGCACCGTAAACGAGTCTGCACATGGCTTTGACTCGATATGGTAAGGAAAAAATCCCAGCATATTCCTGCCCCCCGGGATCTCGAACCAGGCAGCTCAGGATCCGAAGTTGGATGCCTTAACCACTAGACCAAATCCCCTGTCGTACAAATATTTACAAAGCCATAAGGTCAGGGCAGTAACACACACAACACACACACAACACACACACACACACACACACACACACACACACACACACACACACACACACACACACACACACACACACACACACACACACACACACACACACACACACACGCACGCACGCAACGGAACTGAATGATCAAATAAACAATCAAACAAAATGTATAGATTAATAATAGACAGATTTTTTTCACTCTGATACATGTATATCATTTGAGACAATAAAGTTATACTGATATGAATTGTGGACTGACTACATCAATGCGTAAATACATTACTAAGTAAAGAAATAAATAGGTAAGGAAATGGGTAAATCAATAAATATATATAAATTATAAAGTAAGTAAATAAATGAATAAACAAGTAAAAAAAAACAACAACAAATGTACAAATAATGATAAATGCACAAAGCATCGATGCAGAGAAGATTAACGGACAAAAATAAATACACACCATATGGACAAATGCAGAAAACAACGGCAAACGTACAAAACATTTATACAGAGAAGATTAACGCAGAAAAATAAATACACACCATATAGACAAATGCAGAAACAACGGCAAACGTACAAAACATTTATACAGAGAAGATTAACGCAGAAAAATAAATACACACCATATAGACAAATGCAGAAAACAACGGCAAACGTACAAAACACTTACACAGAGAAGATTAACGCACAGAAATAAATACACACCATATAGACAAATGCAGAAACAACGGCAAACGTACAAAACATTTATACAGGGAAGATTAATGCACAAATATAAATGTGCGCGATATTAATGCATGCAGAAACAATGGAAAAATGTGCAACAATTTAATGCAGAAAAGATAAACGTACAGAAAAGTAGATGTACTTGATATGAATAAGTGAATATGAATAAATGAATGTGAAACAGAAGAAGACAGTACTATATGTACAAGCAACCATAAATGCCGAAAGCATTACTGTAAAAACTGCAAAATATAAACACACAAAGCGTTAGAGTCAACGCACTAACAACATAAATGCATGAGGCGTAATGCACAAGATATGAACGTACAAGTTATAAATTTTTCACGACATGTGCATGAGGATAGCGTACTTAAAGATCTAGGCTTCCAACAAAAAGCTTTCCGAAGTGTGAAAAGAAATTTACAGAGTCGACCGTGCAAGCACAGTCAACTCTATCACAGAGCACGAGTTTGCCGTGACATTATTTGGCTTTCGGTCAGTGAGCGAGACACATCGCTACAGTGTCTAGCGGACGTTGAGTGCTGCACGATCTTTCTCGCTCAGTGTCAAAACGCAAACTGAGCTGTGAAATCAGGCTGCCCTTGGAGTTTATTGGGGTTTCAGGGGACGTTGAAAACTCTGCAACTGTGACAGAGTTGACTGTGCTTGCATGGTCGACTCTGTAAAAGTTTTTCATACTTCGGAAAGCTTTTTGTTGGGAGCTTAGATCTTTAACACATTTCGCACCGCACACGAGAATCCCACGTTTTGGGCTCTTTTTTTTCGGTTTTGGCCCTGTATGAGAAAATCAGGCAAGATTATCAGTTCCTTGACAGCTCTTACCGCAGCAAACGTAATTATAAATCAAAGTGCAACACTCCCACTAAGCCAAATTTTATTCCATGCAGATATGAATTAATGATGATTTTTTTTATTGAGGTCACTGGTGCACAAACCAAAACTTACTTGGTTAAAACTGAAATCAACATTTAGCTTTAAATGCAAGCGCAAATAAAAACAAAAGAAATCAAGAAGAGGGAAATATCACAAGCTTGGGAGGAACATCACAAGTTTACTTCCCTGTTTGTTGACAGACATTCGCATTGCGTCACATACTGATAATGGCGTCAAGGCTGAACTTCTTCGAGAAGTTAAATCACAGGCTTGGATAGCTATCTCTGTCCTTATGACAGAAGGGCACTGCCAGTAGAGGCAACATTGGATCTCGGCAAGATGGCAAATCACAGGATTAGATGACCACTTCCCTGTTCTGGTGACAGGTGGCCGTCGCATTGTGTTACCTAGTGCGTCACGCTGAAAATGTAAATCATTGGTTGAGTTTAGCACATCCGTGTTTTGTGAGAATTTGGTGCGAAAGGATTATTTGAATCGTAGAGGAAATTATAAATAGCGGTTATGGGTCCCGTGAAAACCAGTTATATAATATTATTCGTCTGTTTGCTTTTCCACAAAGTCACAGTATAATAGTCACACACGTGGAGTTTCAGTGTGCTGCTTTTATAACCACCATGCGGTCACACATATCTTAACCGAAAATTATAAAAAGGTTATGTAATTGTGCACCCTCAGGTTGTTGACCCAACGGTGTTCACAATTTTTCACCGTCTTTTAATTTTGACTTAGTTAGAGTTACCATATCGGATTTCTCTGCTCTCGCTGAGAGAAGCCTAACCAAGCAACTGCAGTACAGCCCTGGGATTTTAATTCCACGTCATTAAGTGCGTGACTACTGCCATTCGTCGTAAGAAGAGACTCATCAGTCTTCTCACCGCGTGACCACGAGACCATTTGATGGGTTAAGACTCGCGTGTCCATCGCACTCTTACGGTACGGAATGTGTCGAAGACCGCGTGGCCAGTCACATGAACGAAAAAACCAGTTCGACTTGCCCAAGGTTGGTAGGATTCACAAGGTACAATTTTTCCCACCAGTGTAAAAACATGGTAATAATAATAATAATATGAGTAGTGTATGGACGCTTTACCCAATTTCATGAATCGGCTCAAAGCGCCGCGAACTGAACCCAAGACGCACGCTCACGTGAATCACACGCATTCTCTCACACTGGAAATAAACACATTACAATCACATGGTGCGAAGGGTCAGCTCAAGCTATTTAAATTTCGGATTTTTTTTTGATTTTTTTTTCAAATTTGGTGCGCTGAACATTTCCAAAGCAGAGGAGGAGGAAGCCGAAGTACCCGGAGAGAACCTCCGGCGATCGGCTGGAATGAACGGCGCCACATACGAGAAGGAAAATATTTTGCCCCGAGTGGGACTCGAACCCTTGAGCTCTCAATTTGGTGACGAGTCTCTTAACCACTAGACCACCCCTGTCCCTTCAAGTGACTACTGCCACCATGTTTAGAATCATGTGTGATTCTGGGCTGTTTTAGTGGTGTCCCGCATCACATCACTAAGACACGTGTCATGTACACATACATGCACAGACAGGCTTACGTTCAGCTGATTGAAGCCAAAACGCCGTAGTCTGTGGAACCTAGTCGAATGGGCCTGGACTCCAGAGTGAAGTCCCCTTTCACCGAGCAGCCGTCACAACATTTTTCTCATGTGATTGTCTCCCCTGACTTTCACCGAGCAGTCCACAAGGGAAACTCCTCCTTCTTCTTGTTCTTGTTCTTCTTCTTGTTGTTGTTCTTGTTTTGCTTCTTCTTCTTCCTCTTTTTCTATCTTCTTCTTCTTGTGTGTGTGTGTTTTTTTGTGTTTTTTTAACTTCTTCTATCGTCCTCTTCTTCTTCTTGATTTTCATCTTCTTTTTCTATCTTCTTCTTCTTGTTTTTATCTTCTTTTTCTATCTTCTTCTTCTTTTTCTTTTCTATCTTCTTTTTCTATCTTCTTCTTCTTCTTCTTTTTCTATCTTCTTCTTCTTCTTCTTTTTCTATCTTCTTCTTCTTCTTCTTCTTTTATCTTCTTCTTCCTACTGTTCCTCTTTTTCTTCCTCCCCTCCTCCTCCTCCTCCTCGTCCTCATTGTCATCATAAGTTGACCTATATAATAATAATAATAATAATAATTTATTTATATAGCGCTATAATCTACTTGTAAGGCAGTTCTAAGCGCTGAGTACAGGTAAACGTGAAGGTTCAGGGCCAGGGCAACTGCATGTATGGTACTTAATAAGGAGATGGAGAAAGACGGAGGCAGGTTAGACTTTTTTTTCTGTACCTATATGAATGCAACACTCTTACAATGTTGATCATGTGCACTTTCAAACCAAACAGCACTGCTCGTAAAAAGAGTGACAGCAGCACGTACTGGAACAGACGCCTAGCTTTTCCTTGTGCCTTTAGCCCTCTGTTGGCTCAGTGCTAGCGTGTCAGAGGCTGTGACTGCGCACATATCTAAGTGGCACAGTGTTAAACACTAAGAAAACAGTTCAGAGGATTTGTGACCCGAGGTGTATCCGAATTCTGGCCTTTAAGTAACTCTTGCCTGATTTTCGTGTCTTGCTTGTCGAAATGCCAAAAGCCAAGACCGAAACGGCTGTTCACACTTACCACACTTGCCACCTGGAGCCCTTTTCAGGGGACCAAAATCACATATCTATTGGAGCATGGAGCTGTGAAGGACATCCTGGCTGCTAAAGCCTCACCAGTCTTGCCTCCTTAAGTCCCCCCCCCCTTTCCTTTTTTTTTTTTTTCTGTGCTGGGATCTTCTAGATCTAGGGGGAGCCGGGGTGGCCGAATGGTAGAGCGTTGGACTCTCAATGCTCGGGTCGTGAGTTCGTATCCCGGCTGGGGCCAAATATTTGTGCTGGCTTTTTCATCGTTGCCCCGTCTTTGATATCACCCTGTGTGGTGGAAAAGGACGTTAAACCCCCAAACACCCACCCACCCTGCTAGATCTAGTGATCAGTCTTCCCATACAGGCACAGTTCTGTCCTTTGCAGCGTTCACTTCCCCATTCGTTCCCTTTGAGCGTTACCAAACGTCTGAGATTCGCCTATTCACTGGTTGCAACGTAAGGAATGCTTCCGTCGTCATGACACATACATGTCACATGTTGTTGTTGTTGTCGTTCGTCTTTCTTGGTCACACTGGAAGTTCAGTTCTGAGCATGAAGTCTGGTGTCCTCTCCAGCTCCCGCTGAGGGCCGTACAGTTTGGTGTGTAGAGGCGTTTCCGTTGGCCACGTCGTCATCCTTAGCTGTTGGTATAGTGGACAGTCCTGGATGATGTGTTGTCCGGTCTGCTCGGCATGGCCACATGGACAGAGGGGGGTTGTAGCCAGTTTCAATTTGTGGTACAGGTGCTTTTTCAGTCTGTTGTGTTCAGTGCGGAGTCTGAACACTACCACTTGGGCCCGACGTGGGAGATGTAAAATGTCGTCCTTGGGGTAGTGTGTTGCATTGACAGCCTTAATAATGGTTTGCAGTTCTTTGTAGCTCACGCTGTATTCAGGTTGTGGTCCGGGGGCCCCAAGCTTCATGTCACATGATCTGGATGATTTTTTTTTTTTTAAGTCTCCTTCTGTGTCACTGGAACCTACACATCTCAGCCCCAAAAGAAACTAATGTTACTGAGTGAGGAAGTTGTTTGTCTGTATTCATTTGTCCGCAGATAATATGGCAAAAGGGGAAATTCATGCATACTCGTTCGATTAGCTAGATAATGATATCGCGTGTCTAACCACAAGAAAAAGAAAAAAAAAACTTGTAATCAATGATATGTACGCCAGAGATGAATGTTGTCAGTGGCTAGGATTGTGGTTATAACGGGTATGGTTTCAATCAGCCGATGGGATAATGATGGCTATCGCGTCAGGTAACCGCCTATTTCGCAGGACACTGCACGCCATGAGTGATGTAATGTGTCGGTTTCCCTTTCATGGCGTTTGGCAAGGAGGATGCTGTGTGTCGAAACCGTTCGAGAAGGTTGATGATGTGTCAAGTAAGGCAACGATGATGATGTGCCACGTTCGACAAGGTTGGTAATGTGCTAGGTTCAGCAAGGAGGAGGATGTTCCACGTTCGACAGGGGTGGCAATGTGCCATGTTTTGCAAGGATGATGATGATGATGTGCCACGTTTGGCAAGGATGATGATGTGTCCTGTTCGCGAAGGGTGGTGATGTCACGTTTGGCAAGGCTCATGCGCCATGTCTGTGGACGCCCCCCCCCCCCCTTCCTCGTGTGTGTGTGTGTGTTGTGTGTGTGTGTGTGCGTGCGTGCGTGCGTGCGCGTGTGTTGAACTTACAGCACGAACACAGTCAGTCCTAATCTGTACCAGTTCCGCCCTCTCGGCTACCCCCCCCCCCACCACCACCACCCACATACCCACCTCCGCCTCCGCCTCATCCCCGGTGGATGCTGCAGATGAAATATCAACGAGAAGACATCATAGGCTTGCTTCACGAGTGACCCCCCCCCCCCCCCATCGTCTTCCGGCCCTCAACCTTCCTCCAGTGAGCTAACGTGAGCCCGATGTTTGTGTGTGTTCAGTGAGATCCACACATCAAAGAAAAAACTCCAGATAGAATTTATAAGACGTGGTGTGGCATTTGTTATTTAAGCAGGCGTGCTAACATTAGGTCTCCTTCGTCAAAACAGCCTGGCCACCAGATCTTGTTGTCACGGTCACATTCGTACGCAGGCGTCTGAAACCTCGATAAAGGTTTTTACACCCACGTCCGTGAAATTCCCACACACACTAGACATGCCTTCATCAAACTCAAAGCACACAGAAAAAACGACCGACAAAATGTTTTGGGGATCTCAGTCAATTATTTACTCGGATCCTCTGTATGCTGGTGTCCGTTTAGGGATCTTTCCTAATGAATGGGCGAAAGAGATTTAGTCTGGTTGTGTAAGCCTCTTACTGCTTCAGCTATCAGTCGAATTGGACAGGGGACGGGGCGGGAGGGAGGGGGGGGGGCAAATTGCTGTCGGCACGACGCAAATGCTGGAGTCCACTGTTGACCTATGTTTGTGTGGCACACAATCTTGATTCACAGAGGACAAACAATTTTACACTCCTTACAGTCGTCGTCATCATCGTTGTCGTTGTCGTCATAGTCGTCGTCATCATCATCATCGCCACCACTATCAACATCATCATCATCATCATTAGCATCAGCAACAGCAGTATCATCGTCGTCGTCGTCGCCGTCGTCATCATCATCATAATCGTCGTCGTCAATATCAGAAAAACTAAATAATAGACATAATCTGCAATGATAATGATTATTGTAGTAGTAGGAGGAGGAGGAGGGGGAGGGGGGGTAACTGATGACTCTGACACAACGAACATCTACGCTTGACTAAAAGCGGTAGCAGAAGGTAAAAATAAATAGCAGTCAGGGTGTACCGGTTCCAGTAATCATTGCAAAGTTGCAAAGCGTTTTGTTTGTGTTTGTTTCTTTCTTTCTTTTCCGGCAATTTCGCCCACCAACACCTCCCCCCTCCCTCCCTCCCTCCCTCCCTCAACGACCCTACCATTCTTCTTTTCTTTCCACCATCACCGATTCCTGGTGTGCGTTAATGTGCTTTCCACGTCCCTGAAGAACACATGGAACCACGACAATAGGAAAGCACAAATACCTTATGCTAGCGCTCTGCGTGATTATTTAACTCTTTGACGACGAAGCACAATTTCTAACACGCGATTTCCTATAGGAAATCGCGTGTTAGAAATTGTGCTTCGTCGTCAAAGAGTTAATCACTCTCTCAGTTCCAGCCCTCGCTTTTTGACTCGCGGAATCCCCTCTGGACTGTGCTGAGTGGCAAGGGATGATTCCGGTTCTTTTTTCCAGTCCACAGGTTAGGGAGTCATGTGATTTGTCAGAGCTGCGCGCGGCTTATGTCAAGGCTACGTAGAATGCTCGTGCGAGATGAATTTGGTATTGAAATAACTGGTACTGGTGTTTGCTGAAAATGATCCGTGTCTGAGCTGAGATAAACTCTCTCAACTCTCTCTCTCTCTCTCTCTCTCTCCTCTCTCTCTCTCTCTTCAGCAAAAATCAGTTCAAAAAAGGTAAACTCCATTCACCGGCGCGCTGTCAAACTCTTACACTCGGGTAATTCTAGTACTGACCAAATGTTTAAAATCCTCAAACTTCTTCCCCTAAAACAGCATCTGGAATTTAACAAATGCTTACTAATGCACAAAATTGTCTACTGCAAAGCCCCAACATATCTTCATCAACTGTTTAATTTCAAACACGATAACAACACAACACAAGGAACAGTCTGCTCCCAGTGCCTCGTCCAAGGGTGATATCTACAAATGTAGCCTGTCTTTCTCAGGGGCATCCATATGGAACTCTTTACCACTAAGTATCCAAAACATTTCCAAATTCACTGACTTCAAACAAATTCTACACGACACGCTCATCTGACCATATGGTAGAAATGTGTTATATGCATGTTTTCGAATGTTAGTGACGACTTTGAAGTTCTTACTTGGCATACAGCCAATATCATCGACAAATGCCACGTGTGTTTTGATTGTTTATCATGTCTACTTTTCTCTACTTCATTTCTTTTAGATAGTTAATACTTTTGTTTGTCTTTTTTCTCTCCCCCCCCCCTTTTTCCCCCTTGTTTTGATGTTGTCTTTTTACCCTTTAACGTAGACTAGCAGGACAGCTTGTAAGACAGGCAGCAATGCCTAAATGCTTTATCCTGAATAAAAACGTTTCATCATCATCATCATCTCTCTCTCTCTCCTATAAAGTGCAGACTGTCACAAGACTGGACTCACTGCGCTAACACACACACACACACACACACACCACACCACACACACACACACACACACACACTCTCTCTCTCTCTCTCTCTCTCTCATCGTTTCATCATCATCATCATCTCTCTCTCTCTCTCTCTCTCTCTCTCTCTCTCTCTGAAGTTGTCTTGAAGCTTTTTGATACTCAAATATTCCCCATCATGCAGTACGGTTCTGAAGTCTGGGGTCTGGATAAAGCAGCATCGAACTGTGAAAAGGTCCATCTTTTTGCTCTGAAGAAGCTACTGGGGGTGACGCAGAGGACTCCAAATGACTTCGTGTACAAAGAACTAAATAGATACCCAATAACGATAACCCTCGCCCTTAACACCATTCGTTATTGGTTCAAGATTTTACAAATGCCAGATGAAAGGTTACCGAAAAAAGCCTATTTGATGCTTCGAGACCAGGATGAGCGGGGCAGACAAACTTGGGCATCGCATGTGAGAATGTGCCTGTTCAAACATGGGTTTGGCTGTGTGTGGATGGAGCAAGGTGTGGGAAGGAAGAAAGAATTTTTGCGTGAGTTTAAACAAAGACTGATAGATAACAGATGGCAAGAATGGAACGAGCATGTGAGTGAGAGTGAGAGGTTTCAGTTCTACAAAACGTTCTGCACAGATGTAAACATAGACCCTTTATACCTGAACATTGATACTGACAGGCATTTCAA
This sequence comes from Batillaria attramentaria, assembly GCA_018292915.2. Classification (NCBI taxonomy): domain Eukaryota; kingdom Metazoa; phylum Mollusca; class Gastropoda; family Batillariidae; genus Batillaria; species Batillaria attramentaria. Next base: position 1,248,055 of record JACVVK020000116.1, on the reverse strand, counting down.
GTACATCATGACCAAGTTTCGGTTTGGTATTTCTGACATTGCTGTACATTCGTATAGGTATAAAAGGCATGGACCACAGGACTTAATGTGCAAGCTTTGCGGCGATCATGTAGAGGATGAAGTACATTTTGTTCTATGTTGCCCTTTCTTCAATGGCTTAAGAAAACGCTTCATTGCAAAGAAATTTTACGCAAACCCAAATGCTTTCAGATTGGCGATGCTATTCGCTTCTAGAAATACAGACACTATTAAGAACATGTGCCTATTTTTGTATTATGCCTTTAGGTCGCGTGAAACAGCTCTATCCTGAGATAAAATGACAACTAGTCTGCAGATATAATCTTTATCTTGATGTACAGGGTTCAGTTATGTAGACATGTTTAGGAGCAACGGCTGAGTCTTGAAGCTTTAGAGCTGTAAGAGTCTCATCTCATAAAGATAAAAGTCTGAGTACGCTTTGAATAGTTTGATAGATTATGCCGTTCTACAAACGTTGTTTAACGTTCGTATTCAAGTACTTTGTGAGTTTGTCTGGAAACTATTGTTGCATGTGCATCTACCCCTTCCAAAAGGGGCATGGCCCTCTGGAATAAATTTCATTTCATTTCATTTCATTTCATTTCATTTCTCTCTCTCTCTGATATTTACAATAAAAGTTCATCCTTCTCAGATCCTGCCCTATGAGGCTATGTAAATGCCTTCTATGTCGGAATATGATTCTTGCGTGAGATGAATTTGTTATTGAAATAAATGATCCTGGTGTTTGCTGAAAATTATCTCTACATGTCTGAACTGAGAGAAACACACACACACACACACACACACACACACACACACACACACACACACACACACACACACACACACACACACACACACACTCTCTCTCTCTCTCTCTCTCTCTCTCTCTCTTTGAGAGATGTTTACGAGAAAACTTTATCCTTCTCGGGTCTGTCCCTGTGGAAATACCCTCCGTGTCTGGGAGGTATATAATTCTCGCGCTTCATGACTGTGTTATTTTGTTAACAGGTAATCGTGGTCGTTGCTGAACAACTCTTTTCCACGTCCATCCATAAATGCATGTACGCAGGATTGCTTTAAATTGCCCCTCTTACCAGCAGTTCAAAAGGCGCTTTACGTCACTCGTGTTAGGCCTTGTCGTATATCACAACACAGCATATAATTATGTGCAATCTTGGCGACTTAAAGATCTAAGCTCCCAACAAAACGCTTTCCGAAGTGTGAAAAAATCTTACAAAGTCGACCGTGCAAGCACAGTCAACTGTGTCACAGTTGCAGAGTTTTCAGCGTCCCTGAAACCCCAGTAAAAGCCAAGAGCAGCCTGATTTCACAGCGCAGTTTGCGTTTTGACACTGAGCGAGAAAGATCGTGCGGCACTCAACATCCGCTAGACACTGCAGCGATGTGTCTCGCTCACTGACCAAAAGCCAAATAATGTCACGGCAAACTCGTGCTCTGGTTTTACAAGGGTCCCCGAAGCGCTGAAAACTCTGCAACTGTGAAAGAGTTGCCTGGATTATGCACAGTCGAAGGAGTAGCAGTTAAAAAAAAAAAAAAAACGCAATGTGTGCGTCTTTTTGCTGAGATTGTAGACCTTTAAGTTCTGCAGTTATTATGTTGTTGTTTGTGGTGGTCGTGGTGGTCGTGGTAGTGGTTATGTTAGTTTCTTTGATATTTGTGTGTGTGCGTGCGTGCGTGCGTGCGTGCGTGTGGGGGTGGGGGGTCGGGGGGGGGGACGGGGCTACTTTGAAAATGCAGGGTAGGAGAAATAGTTACTACCGCATACTACTCTCGTTTCAGCGCGCTAAATAATCAATACCGAAACACAATGCTTCCTCTACACCCAAATTACCCCCACCACCACCACTACCACCACCACCACCACTACCTCCCCTCCCCCTGGCCCCACTTGGGGAAAGATGTCAACAGTTTTCAGCTCAGGTCGTGCTTTGTGTTTTACGTTGTCTGAGTGGTCCGTATGACGTCAGTCGTCCCGACGGAAAATGGAAAAATACCTCGTCAAAATGGCTTCCTGTTGTGATCACTGAAAAGATGGCTGCTTAAGAGTATGACACTGCCGCTCTGTTTCAATGCCTGCCTTCTTCTTCTTTCTTTCTTCCTTTCTTTCCTTCTATTGAAGCTACTTTTTAAAGTCGGGTTTTTTTTCTGTGTCCTTTTTGAGGTAGATTGGGTATGTAAGAGGAACGAACGATACAAATTCAGACAGGTACAGGATTTGAGCATTCTGCATACACATGCATACGATTCCGTCTGTATAGTTGATATGCATGGTAAATATGTATAGTAACTCTGTATAGTAACTGTATAGTATAGTGGGGGTGGGGTGGTGTTTGGGAGTTTTACGTCCTTTTCCACTACATAGACGGGGCAACGATGAAAAAGCCAGCACAAATATTTGGCCCCAGCCGGGATACGAACTCACGACCCTAGCATTAGAAGTCCAACGCTCTACCATCCGGCCACCCGGCTCCCCGTTTAGTAACTCTGTCTCTCAGACCGCTCAGAACCAGTACAATGGTACACCAATCGTAAAGGATTCTTACCTTTACGTATACAAGAATGGTACATCGATGGTAATGGATTCTTACCTGTACGTATACAACAATAGCACACCAGTGGTAATAGATTCTCACTTACACGTATACAACAATGGTACACCAACGGCAATGGATTCTTACCTTTACCTAAACAACAATGGTACACCAATGGTACTGGATTCTTACCTACACTTATATAATGGTACACCAATGGTAATGGATTCTTACCTAGACGTATACAACACTGGTACACCACTGGTAATGGATTCTTACCCATACGTAAACAAACAATAGTAATGGATTCTTACCTAAACGAATACAACACTGGTACACCAATGGTAATGGATTCTTACCTAGACGTATACAACAATGGTACACCACTGGTAATGGATTCTTACCCATACGTAAACAAACAATGGTAATGGATTCTTACCTAAACGAATACAACACTGGTACACCAATGGTAATGGATTCTTACCTAGACGTATACAACACTGGTACACCAATGGTAATGGATTCTTACCCATACGTAAACCAACAATGGTACCGGTTTTGTACCTATAAGTATACAAAAATGGTACACCAATAGTAATGGATTCTTACCTACACGTATACAACAATGGTACACCAATGGTAATGGATTCTTAGCTAAACGTATACAACACTGGTACACCAATGGTAATGGATTCTTACCCATACGTAAACAAACAATGGTACCGGTTTTGTACCTATAAGTATACAAAAATGGTACACCAATAGTAATGGATTCTTACCTACACGTATACAACAATGGTACACCAATGGTAATGGATTCTTACGTATGCGTATATGCAACAATGGTACAACAATGGTACAACAATGGTAACGGATCCTTACGTATACATATGCAACAATGGTACAACAATGCTAACAGATTCTTTCCTATACGTATGCAACAATGGTACAACAATGGTAATGGATTCTAACCAAAATCCAACACCATCAACACCTGTTGACAACCCCCCACCTTCCACTCCCCCCCCCCCCCCCGCCCCACCACCACCACCACCCACCCACCCCCCCGGTCGAAAGATGTGAGGTCTGTTTGTCTAATCATTCTAATTTTAACGAAGGTTTGTTGGGGATGGGGGGGGGGTGTCTTTTTTTGGATTTGCCTCAGAATTAGACCACAAATGACACAAACGCACTCTACAAGGAAGTTGAAAAGAGAAAACACAAACGCCTGCCCATCGTTAGGTCATAGCAACATGTTATTTGCATGTCAACAGAATCCCCCGGGGACAAATACAAAACCCTTCCAGGCATCAAAAACAATGGGTTTGTTCATACTTCAACATGAATTTTTGATTTTGTTAGGAAGCAACTGCATAATTTACACGCATAATTGCTTTCCTTTATGTTCCGAGCCCTCTAGGGAAGCAGAGAACATGCCAATACAACAGTGGCTTAGATGTTGGATGTGTGTGTGTGCGTGTTCACACAAATACTCTCTCTCTCTCTCTCTCTCTCTCTCTCTCTCTCTCTCTCTCTCTCTCTCACACACACACACACACACACACACACACACACACACACACACACACACACACACACACACAATCATGGGTCAAAAGCCTAACTGAAATAAAATTTGTCATTGTCATTGTCATTGTGACACACACACACACCACACACACACACACACACACACACCACACACACACACACACACACACACACACACACACACACACATCCCATGATACTGCGAATCACCTCCAAAAAAAAAAAGTTTGTGTATGGCACACACTTAAACGTACCTACAAAAACAAATTCCTTGGCGTGTCAAGTGTTTGAAAATATTTTCAAACCAATTTTACAGTATAATGATGATGAATTGATGCATTTTCGAACCACAGGTGACCTTAACATGACACTGTGAACCGAACAGTTTTATGGCGCATATTTTTTGTTTGTTTATTTGCTTCTTTGTTTGTTTCATTCTTACTTTCTCTCTTTGTGTGTGTGTGTTTTTTTTTTTTTTTTTAAGTTTTCAAATACTTTTTCCCAGTAAAGATTCACAAAATCACAGTTTTACCAAAAATGTCCACGAAAAGCTTCTTCGACTGCGATAACCCGTTGTCTTTGCAGTGTGTATGATGGATGTAGGTGTGTATCGGATGTTGGTATGTATGTAGGTGTCAGTGCTTGTTTGTATGACTGACTGTATGTCTGACTATATGTATGTAGTGTATGTATCTATGTATGTACGCTTTTTATTCGCATTTATTTAGTTGATTATTTATCTATTACTCAGTTATGTGTTTATTTATCACCTTTTGTATACATTTGTAAAGCGCCTAGAGCCCCGGCTCCGGAGATTAGGCGCTATAGAAATCCTCATTATTATTATTATTATTATTATAATAAACGTACTTTAATCTGTTTGTGCACAAAGTCCCCAAAACTACACGGTCTGCAAGACTGATACTCATTGTCATCTTTTGAAAACTATTCATGTTTGATGAATAAAGAAAATAATAGGGCGTTGTTGTTGTTGTTGTTGTTGTTGTTGTTAAATAAGACTGGTGTGCGTGCGTGCGTGCGTGTGCGCGCGAGCGTGAGTGTGTGTGCGCGCGCGCGCGCGTGTGTGTGTGTGTGTGTGTGTGTGTGTGTGTGTGTGTGTGTGTGTGTGTGTGTGTGTGTGTGTGTGTGTGTGTGTGTGTGAACGCCGCGGCAAACTGAATGGCCAACAGGTTGCTTCGTCTGTCTGTTAACATAATAATATGTATATTCATGTATACGCTATTTGGTAATAATTTGTTGAACTTGATTCCCTGTAATATTTGTCCTCGGGAGATGTGAATTTCTACGGTATCCTCCATACCCCAAAAGGGGCAAATGGAAATACAATCTTGATCCAAATCTTCTTGTTGTTGTTCAGGCAAATTAAGTAACGTTTTTGTATCATCAGTTTTACAATGCTTGATGGAGCAGCACGGCCATTTAACAACCCCCCTCCCCCCCCCCAAAAAAAAGGCCCAAATGGGTAATGAAAGACTTTACCTTACATAATTATGTTCAAATCGTGACAGCTATTGACTCAGCAGTCAAACCCAACGACCAAAAACAACATAGATGATCTTTGACATGGCTTCGCTAAAGGATTTCAAATTTCTCTTAGGAATTTTGAGAAGCATTGGATGAGCGGATGAGCGGAGGGTACGCGACGGATTGTGGGTGCACAGTACAGCGGACGAACAAGACTGTAGGGTACCATCAAAATGACGATACGCCAGAACTGCTAGCTTGTACCGAATACGGAAATTGACCGACAGCCAAATGCAGTGCCATAATCCAATGGCAAGGCGACTAGTGCCAGAACTGACTTGTCGCCTGCGGTATTATTATCAGGGAGCGACTAGCTCCACACAGCGCAGTATATAGTCAGAGAATCGCCGCGACCCGCGGCCGTAATGAAAAATTCATACTCACGATCTCGTTCAGCGGACTCCCTGCCGCAGCCACAACCGCAACCGCTGTCAACATCAGCGGCGACACAGCGACAGTGGGGCGAAATGCCTAGAAAGAATTACGTCGTGTACGTGGCTGCTAGAGTGGACTTTGAGAAGGCTTGGGTGATGTGAGAACGTTGATACGGACAGGTTCGGTGTATTGTAGAACATGCGCGTCCTTTGTGACGAGCTGCATTTTCTTTTAGAGTGTCCGGCATATCAAAAGGACAGAACTCTTATTTCTGTCAGGCTTCCGCAGGCCTGTATCCCCATCTAACTTTTGTAGGGTAACGTCTTTGAAAATACCACAGAAAAATGTACTAAACTTATAAGCTTATATATATATATATATAAATAGCATAGTTTAAATTTAAATGTAACAGACTGCTGCCAATGTGCATGTACTAATTTTTTTTTCACTGTTCTGTTTTCACTGAGCAGTGTAATCCATGTACATGTAAATTAGGCACGTTAGGGGTACCATTAACTAACCACAGCGCGTTAGCCGCTCGCCGCCATTGTCACATTGCTGTGTGAGCCAAATTTACATGTAAAATAGGTTGCTGCTCAGCAAAGTCCTCCTTGCGAAGTCCTACTAATATATGATACACAAAGTAGCCATCGCTCTTGTCTTGGTCTTCTCGAACAAATCACGTGATTTCATTGTGAACACAATCAAATCGCCATTGTTTGATGTCTGTGTCTTTGTGTTTCAAGACTGTGACCTGACACACACTGTGACCTGACACACACACATTGACCTGACACACACACTGTGACCTGACACACACTGTGACCTGACACACACTGTGACCTGACACCACACTGTGACCTGACACACACTGTGACCTGACACACACACTTGACCTGACACACACACTGTGACCTGACACACACTGTGACCTGACACACACACATTGACCTGACACACACACTGTGACCTGACACACACTGTGACCTGACACACACACTGTGACCTGACACACACTGTGACCTGACACCACAATACATTCCAATGCCTTTATTGTTTTCTGCAATGGAAACGTGTGGCAATAAAATATCATTTCATTTTATTAACCAGGAAGTTTTAAACAACAACAAAAAACACGCATCGCTCTTTCAAACTTAAGGATACGTGTATTAAAACAGACAGTAAGGCCAGCTCTCTTTGTTAATGTCGAACACTCATTGCGTTGAGTGCAGAATTGTTTCTCTTCAGCGAAATCGCGTTAGGCATTTTTTTTTTTAAAAACGTAAACCGTCGCTTATTGTTTGTGTCGCCAGCAAAATGGCACACCGGGGACCTTTGATTAGCACAGCTCTGTCATAGCGCTCTTAATGGCTTCAAAAAAAAAAATACGGTTCATATTTCTAGTGTCCCTGATTTTTTTTACCTTTGTCATGCCTGCAGAAAAACCATAGGTCATTCGCAAGTACTTGATTTTTTTTATATGCCATCACCGTAAATGGCTTTGAACTAATTCTGAGGAAACAGTATGTAGGGCACTGTTGCCAGTCGCGTGAGACTAGGAAGCTATCAGATTGCAAGACTGCGTGAAGATGAGACGGTCTCATTGTGTGATATGAAGAGAAAACACAAAACTGGGTTACTGCCCAAATCATGTCATTCAGTAGGATCTTTGCTGGAGATACAATACATGCATTTGAATGATCACAAGACTGACTGACTGACTGACTGACTGACTGACTGACTGACTGACTGACTCACTGACTCACTGACTCACTGACTCACTCACTCACCTGACAGATTGACTGACTTAGTGACTGACTGACTCACTCACTTACTCACTCACTCACTCACTAACTACCTGACAGATTGACTGACTTAGTGACTGACTGACTGACTCACTCACTCACTCACTCACTCACTCACTGACAGATTGACTGACTTAGTGACTGACTAACTCAATCACTCACACACACACTGACAGATTGACGAACAGATTGACTCACTCACTCACTCACTCACTCACATCACTCACTCACTCACTCACTGACAGATTGATTGATTGATTGATTGATTGATTGATTGATTGATTGATTGATTGAGTGGATTTATTCATTTATTCTTTCTCTCTTTCTCTCTCTCTCTCTCTGGTTGCACGGGCCAAAAGGCATTAAACTCATAGACAACGGACTAACTAACCAGACAACCAACTGATCAACCCACCAACACTCTGAACGTGGTGGAAAATGTCCATAGCGTTCAAAGACCTTACATTGAAAGGACGCAAATTTTGAAAAGTCTTCACTGCATTGGAGAGGAGGGATAGCCGAATAGTATAGCAATGGACTTCCAATGCTCGGGTCGTGAGTTCGAATACCCGGCTGGGGCCAAACATTTGTGCTGGCCTTTTTCTCGTTGCCCCGCCCTTCTTATCACCCTTACGTGTTGAAAAGGACATTAAACTCCCAAACATCCACAGTCACTTTTCTTCTTGTTCTTCTTCTTAACACGTGTAAAAGTAGTTTCTCATTTTCCGGAACTACATTGTGAAATTCCTTCCTGTCCATGTTAGGCACAGTCGCCAGCACTCCTCGTTTAAAAACAGCCTCTTCAAATATCTATTAGCCAACAAGTAATGGTTAAAAGGTAGGTACCATACGTTTACATACATATAGACATAGTAATTCATGAATGCGGTAATTGTGTGTGTGTGTGTGTGTGTGTGTGTGTGTGTGTGTGTGTGTGTGTGTTGTGTGTGTGTGTGTGTGTGTGTGTGTGTTTCATGTTCGAGTTTAAGTAGGTTCGATCAGTTTGGGTTTTTTGTTGTTGTTGTTGTTTGTTTGTTTGTTTTTCAAAACGGCAAGTTTGAAAATTGATCAACGCTTCCACCGTTTTCAAATAAAGTTATTTCAATTTCAACTTCAATTTCTTCTTCTTCAAACACCCACCAGCTCCTTCACTGCACTGGCTGTATCGAGCGTTTGCATACATACACACCAGACAGCTAAGAAAATAGAAACCTAATCCACGACAGTCATGCAGCGACATCGGTTTTGACGTACAGTCTGGCTTCCTCACTCTGATCACAATGCAGTCTGGTATCCATGCAGTCAGAGCCGCACACAAGGCAGACTCGACGACAAAAGCCTGCGAACGCAAAAACAAACAACGCGCGCGCTTGCTACGGCATTCGCTCTATGTGCCACTGCTACATCTATTCCACGCACGCACCGCGGTCTGCGACCAGGGGAATGAGGAATTTGCAGAGGCTAGACACTGGAGCGAAATCCTGTCACAGAATAGGTTGGACATATCCTACAGTGTCGTTTGTGTGTGTGTGTGTGTCTGTCTCTCTCTGAGTCTCTCGCGAGGCGGACCCTCACAAAACAGGTTGTCGCAGGAAGCATCCTCTGGTTGCCAAGGCCACCGACCGCTGGGATGCAATCTGGCGGGAAGCGAAGTGGAGTATAAGTAGGCTTGCTGAATCCGGGCACGACATTCCAGTATTTGGACTTGGACAGGTTGCGAGCGTCAAGGAAAGAAGCTCAAGTGTAAAACGACTCTAAAGACTCGTCACACTGCTGTTCGCGAGGATAGCATCAACGGGAAAGGGCTTGCATTCATAGCAGAAGTCACTGGTGTCTCCAACCTCAGCATCTTTACACAAAGGACAGAAGTTTTAGACTGACTTTGTGTTTTGAAAACTTGAATTTCATCGTGGGAAAAACAGTTTGATTGGACGGAAAAGCAACAGTTTCTTCATAAACTTCAACATCAGTTGGTGAAAGGGGGGAAAAAAAACTTTCGACTGGTAATCAAGTCAAGTCAATTTATTCCCCACCCTCTGGGGACATCGGAAATCGATTGTACATGGACTCACGCTGAAAACCCGTGCTGTAGTTTAGAGTTTGTGACTGTTTTCAATAATACGTCGGTCGTAAATGTTTTATAATTGCCTTTACTTTGTGAGTGCTTGCTCCGAATGCTAAATCTCTCCAGGCAGGACTTCACCGAGTGAAGTTTTGAAATTGTACACGTTGTATCTTAACGACACATACTTTTGGTCAAAAAAAAAAGTCAGTTATAGTTAAAGTCAGATACTGAAAGGCGGCAGACCAATTTGTCAATCTGTTTCTGGTGCACCGGGAGTTTTGAGGACAGCTGCGTGATCGGAAAATAGTCCTACAGGTGTAGAGGTTGTAAAGTACTGTCGCCTGTATTTGCCATCACCTGTCACCGACGAAGACTTCAGACGGAGACTGAAACGCCAGAAACTAGACTCGGTTTTGTCGACGAGTTTCAAGTAGGTGATTTATCAGTGCGGCGTATTTTATCAGCTTCCTTGCAGCCCAGGCTTTGTTTGAACAACGGCGATCATCCGCTGTGCTGTTGCTGACCTCAACCCCCATGACTTGTTTCTGAGTGGGACTTTATCTCCCTTCCGCTCGCAGTTTGTTTGAACGGCCATGCGCATTTTTATACAAACCTTTGAGTCACATGCACAGGAGTGTTCGCACAAACTGTTTCAATAGGCAAAATTCCTTCACGGGTCCCGCCGTATCAGCACAGTGCGACTCTCCGCGGCAGCTAGACTTTCCATTGATTCGACAGTTGAAAGTTTGATGGTGACGTACATATTCACGTGATTTACATGGCTTTGGAACCAAGTCCATTAAGCATATTTGACTGTCCTTGAACTACGAAACTGAAACCAGTTTCAATCAATTTCTCCGGCAGTCAGAGCAACGGGTTAGACGGCTGATGCTCAGTGATTTCCATCAGTTGCGTGACGGTGTCTGTCAAACCTACGTTTTCAACGGCTTCGTTGCTGACTTTCTCCGGGTTTTCTTTCGCATTAACAGCTTCACCATGGCTTACAAAATTGAAGGTGAGCATCTTTGCTTGATGAGCGTGATATATGTTCTATGGTTTTGTTGTTGTTGTTGTTGTTGTTGTTGTTTTTGTTTTTTCATGGCTTTGAAACAATTCACGACTTTCTAAGTTAATCCATTTGCGACAGGAAAAAACTTTTCACTTTTCGGTCTGGCAAAGCATACATTCAATGAAAACTTTTATTACTGATTTCCACATGCAAAACTAGTACTTGCTACGTCTGCTTTCTTCACTGCCGCCATGTGTCGTCTTTGTTGCTGTCGATCCTCATCTGTTTTATTGTCACTACCGTTGTCTCCTTCCCATTCTGACGTTTGAAAAAAAAATGTCATCATTCTCATAATCGTCATCGTCGTCGTCGTCATAAATGTCATCATTATCATTCTCGTTGTCCTTGCTTGTGTCACCATTGCTTTTAGATGCGGACTATTGAGTCACAGCATTCTGATTCTTGCATGATCGTGTATCATAACATCGTCATGCAATTTCGTAACCTTTACGAGAACACAATCATGATTATATCGTCACTATAAACTTTATGTGACTCATCCGTGACGGGAGACTAAGTCAAAACGCAGCAGCCGGCGACAGTCCTCGTTTAAACGGCCATCAAACGTCAGTGTGTAGCATTGGGAGCTCTACTAAGATGGACTATTTCGAGCGGACAGGCCTGCTGCTCCAGAACAAAAAGGTCTCTCTACATAAAACCTAGTAATGGTAGCAATAGCAATAGCCTTCAACCAGTCCTCCAGCCACCGCCCATGATTCTGTGTGTTGTCACTGAGCGTGGCATATTGGCGTTACGACCCGGCCGCAAGCGAGTGTTTGTTCTGCTTTTGTTCACACCGGTGGACTAGACGACAAGTTCAGCATGAGTGTGTGACTTTTAGTGTGCTCGGTTTACGGATACGTGAGTGCTCAATTCCGGTCTAGATAAGGCTCAGTACAAACACAGATGATCTAGTTTTTGTTACAGCTGTTGTTTGGTGTGTTGTGTGTGTGTGTGTGTTGTGTGTGTGTGTGTGTGTGTGTGTGTGTGTGTGTGTGTGTGTGTGTGTGTGCGTGCGTGCGTACGTGCGTGCGTGCGTGCGTGCGTGTGTGTGTGTGTGTGTGTGTGTGTGTGTGTGTGTGTGTGTGTGTGTGTGTGTTTTTGTTTTTTTCCCGTGTGTGTGTGTGTGTGTGTGTGTGTGTGTGTGTGTGTGTGTGTGTGTGTGTGTGTGTGTGTGTGTGTGTGTGTGTGCGTGCGACCGTCAAACAACATAGCGATTGCACGATTACCACAAGGTAACCCCAACCCTAAACCTAAACCGAACTAAGCAGGCAAACTTTACTAAATGAGCGTGGCTGCGTTGGTATAGTTCGCCCAATACAGCCCAAGGGTGCGAAACTGTACTAACTGAGCCCCACTATAAGACATCTATCTACACATCTACATCTGTCTAGAAACTGCAGTCGTGGGCCCTGACGATATAATAAACCATGCACGTGTTGCATGGGAGGGTGGGTGGGTGTTTGGGGGTTTAACGTCCTTTTCCACCACACAGGGTGATAACAAAGACGGGGCAACGCTGAAAACGCCAGCACAAACATTTGGCCCCAGCCGGGATCGAACTCACGACCCGAGCATTAGAAGTCCAACGCCGCTCTACCATTCGACCACCCCGGCTCCCCGCATGTGTTGCATGATGAGAATGTTGTCATGTAACTCTGGCCTGTGAGATAGGGCGGATCAATAATATGTACTGCACGTACATCACAACTGTCGGCTGTGCGTGCGCTGACATGGCATGAGTGGCAGACGTTACGTCGTTTATCTGTGGAATTCCAGACCAGCATATCTTATCCCTGGCACGTGCACGCATATCACGATACCAGAGAGGTCATTGGCTTCGGTTTTTGGTTTTTGTTTTTAATACAGTATTTTCAGCCTTTTTCGAAATCCGAACAGACCTGTGACCGTAGAAGAAACAGATGTGATAAGATGAATTAAAGGTCTGCAATCTCAGCAAAAAGCCGCAAACATTGCGTTTGTTTTTTGGGGGTTTTTTTTTAACTGCGACTGCTTCGGCTGTGCATAATCCAGGCAACTCTGTCACAGTTTGCAGAGTTTTCAGCGCTTCGGGGACCCTTATAAAACCAGAGCACGAGTTTGCCGTGATATTAGTTGGCTTTTGGTCATTGAGCGAGACACATCGCTGCCAGTGTCAAGCGGATGTTGAGTGCTGCACGATCTTTCTCGCTCAGTGTCAAAACGCAAACTGACCTGTGAAATCAGGCTGCCCTTTGCTTTTTTGGGGGGTTTCAGGGACGCTGAAAACTCTGCAACTGTGACAGAGTTGACTGTGCTTGCACGGTCGACTCTGTAAAAAAAAAGTTTCACACGTCGGAAAGCTTTTTGATGGGAGCTTAGATCTTTAAGGATAAACTTTGGTATTGCAAAATTTAGAGAAATTTCGACAGCAGACTTGCTTGTGACTCACCTCTAAATACTGAAATCGTAATTAAAAACCTCTACCGTCAATGATAACAAGGGCCCTAAGTGTCGGTCCAATCAATGCCGCCAGGTTTAATCCACGAAGACATAAATTAATTATGACTTTTTTAGTGACGGCACTGGTGCAAAACCCCCAAACTACCTTGGTAGGAATGGAACACACACAACACACACACCACACACACACACACCACACACACACACACACACACACATCACACTCATTAGAAGAATAACAAATGTCATCTAATTTAATTGAGCATCTCAATTTTATATGAGTATAATGTACATGGCCGATTTGAACACAAAATGTTTCATTGTATAGTTTTTGCCCGGAAGAAAATGTATAAGAAGAAATATGATTACTGCTTTTGGGGCGCGGGGGGGGGGGGGGGGCAATGAAGGAAAGGATGCACGACCAACAACAAGAAAAAATGAAAAAAGAGAGGAAAAAAAAAAGGAACAAGTTAAGAAATCAAACTCAAGTCTGATGGATCCGTGCATGCAAGTGAGGCTCCAAAAAAAAAAAAAAAAAAAAAAGAACTTGGTAGGAATTGGGTTATATAAACCTGATAGATTGAGGATGGGGTTAATCGATTTTCTTCATCGCGAGGAAATGAACACAACAAAAGTTCAGCGGACGCAGTCCTTTCGTCTGTCACAAAGACTATTAGGCTCCCTTGCGTGACTTGGTCTGAATCGAAAGAATCTCCCTTTTGTAATGTTCAGTTCTTTGTCCTTTTTTGTTTGTTGTTTTCAATCGCCTCTCCGGCTCGTGCAAAAGGGGCACATTGTTTGCTTTGGACAATCCAGACAATCCTGTGTGTGATAAGCAATTTCGATTAAATGGTTTAATTTTATCGTTTGATTAGTCTGCAGACAATGTGTGTGTGTGTGTGTGTGTGTGTGTGTGTGTGTGTGTGTGTGTGTGTGTGTGTGTGTGTGTGTGTGTGTGTTTCTTGTTCTTGTTCTTCTTCTTCTTCTTAACAGTTGTAAAAGTAGTTTCTCATTTTCCGGAGCTTCATTGTGGAATTCACTTCTTGTCCATGTTAGGCACAGTCGGTCAGCCTCCTCGTTTAAAAACAGCCTCTTCAAATATCTATTAGCCAACAAATAACAAATAATGGTTAAAAAGTAGGTACCATACGTTCATGCACGCGGTAATTTTGTGCGTGCGTGCGTGCGTGCGTGCGTGCGTGCGTGCGTGCGTGCGTGCGTGCGTGTGTGTGTGTGTGTGTGTGTGTGTGTGTGTGTGTGTGTGTGTGTGTGTGTGTGCCAGTGTGTGCGTGCGTGCGTGTGTGTTCTGCTGAATTTCTCAGCGCAACGAGCAGTAACTATTATTATGTTCTTCATGGAAGTTCTCTGTGATTTATAACTCTTAAGAGCCCGAGTCGGACCACCCCCTGATAAGACTGGTTAAAAAGAACAAGCCACTGCACACCAGAAGGAGCCACTTCATGCCATTACTGCGCAAGGCGTTGGCCTTCCCCGCAAGGCCCGAGACCGCTACAGATTACATAATAGTGGCATGAGATGGCTTCTAGTGATCTGAAGATTTCAAGTAAAATGGACTTTTCAGAGATAACTGAACACTGGATTGGAGTGGATTGGATTGGACTGGGCCGGGTATATTCCCCTATCAAGCTGTCGTGACGAGCAACAACCAATCATCAAAAACTGTCGTATGGCTAGGACAGGCCGGGTACACCAAAATCCAACTTGATGCCTGAGGCTAATAAGGAATATATAGGCATTTTGAGAGCCTGTGTATTTGTGTCCTTCGCCCTCCAGCGTCGCCGTTGAGACTTTTCCAATGTTGGTTTGGATCACAAGAGTCTTGTGAAGCCGTGGGTTCGATCGCTGGCCACAGTACATCTCAGTCTGCTCTGCAGCAGGTTTGTGGAATAATGGCACGGACTTTGCTCGTGCAATGTGCCCGCCTGCACTAAGTGCCCATGTTAGCGCAAATTATCACCGTTGTTTTGAGGATTCACAGCTAGTTAGAACGTCCTCCCCCAGTTCATAATTTACGTCCGCCCCCAAAAGACCAGGCCTGCGTGGGTATTTGAAAAGTTTTCAGTTAGCATACTTTGAACGCTCAGCGCAACTACAGTAGTTATCGTACAT